>JASANA010000996.1:0-72507 GCA_030248095.1 Ptycholaimellus sp. GST1_10
GGGAAACCCCGGCCTACCTGCTCTTCGCCAGGGACTTGCTCTGGCCCCAGGAAGCGGCCCTTCTGCCGTTCAACCCCCAGTACATGGAAACCCACACCTACGCCACCGACCTCACCCTCGCCCTGCACACAGCCAGAGCATTGGCTAAGCAGAACCTACTGGGAGCCCAGGCCACGATGAAAAAGCAAGCAGACCGGGCACTCAACAACCGTCAACCCACGGTCTATAGCCCGGGGGACCGAGTGTGGCTGAGCTACCCCCGAAGCGTGGTCAAAAAGGGAGAGAACCGGAAGCTCAAGTGGAACCCCAAGGGCCCATACAGGATCGTCAAGGAATGGTACCCGAACTACTACCTGGTCCCCATGGACCACCCTCATGCGAAGCCCATCCTGGCCCACGTCAACAGGCTACGACCCTGCTACACTCCACACGTGCCCGACCCCCTGGCCGATCTCCTAGAAGAAGAGGACACGGACCAGGCCGAAGAGGCAGCGTGAATAGGCCGGCCAGGCCACAGGACACTTGTGTATAATTCAGCAGGATGAAGGCCACCGCTGAGGCCATTAGTAATTCCCTGCACCGACGGATTCTGTAATTGCCCAAGCCTCCCAGCCCCAACACTTCGCTTCACAGCGAAACGTTAGGCGGCGGAGTAGGAGGCTAGGCCAAGGAGGCCCCCGTGGAGTGGCGGCCAGCAGGAGCCCAAATGCAGGGCACAGGGACTGGAGGAAAGAAACCCACTTCCTCACCCCACCAGGATCACACGCTTCACAGAGCAGTACTTCAATTACGGACCGGGCTTCGCACCGCCCTAACACTTCCGGCCGAAACATCAGCCGGAGGAGTGAGCACACCCCCACATCCGCCTGGCGCATCAGCGGAAACCACGGCCAAGGCAACCCAGGATTCCCCCCCGTGGTTCGCCCAAAGGCCAGAACTGAGAACAACGACCTACCGGAGTTGATTGTCGGGACTGCCAACCAGCCAGGCACAAAGACCCCGCGGAACATCAACGGCCCGGGTGGCGGAGCCCAAAGGGAGCAGTGCGCTGAGAGCAGGATTATCAACCCACACGGACCCGGTGAACTCAGGAAAACCCGCCGAAGCATTAGCCCGTCAGGCCGGAAAAGGCCAGGCCATAAGACGAAACCAGCAAGGAAGGCAGCGACTGAAAAGGGCAATCGCCAGGATGGCCACCAAGGGGACTAACAGCGGAACACGAAACATCACCTGACGCGCCTCCATCCAACAAGGAAAGGAACAGGCCAGGTCAGCAGAACAGACAAAGGACCCTCATCGAACCTAAGCTAATCGCCACGGACAGGCCACCCCTACAAAAGACCCTCACCTGAAACATTACAGATGGAGGCAAACATGCCGCAGACGAGAAAGGAATAAACAACGAGGGAAGCGGATGAGAAATTGCGGCCACCTGAACCCCAGAAACTGAAGGGGAATCCCCGAAACATCAGTTACCTGCCCAAAGGCCACCACTAGCCGAACCCGAGGCCTCCAGGAGGAGACAACCAAGGCTAGTCCTTTATGATTCACAAGACACTCGTCGGGGCATCGGATTGCTCCAGCCGAGGTAGGCGGAACCAATATGACTCACTAAAACCCCCCCCCCCCCCAAAGCCCCCCCCCACCACCCCCCCCCCCCCCCCCCCCCACACAGGGCCCGGAGGGGGGGGGGAAGAGGGAGCCCCCCCCCACGCCGGGGGGGGGGGAGGGGGGCGCCCCCCCCCCCCCCCCCCCCCTTCAATCTCCCACGCAACGGGGGTTGGGGACCCCTAACCACCTGGAACGGTACAGGGGAGTGAGTGAAACATCATCTGCCCCGGCGGGACAATCCCACCACTATCCTCCAGCAAAGCTGTCCCCGAGTCCCTTTTCATGCGTCAACCGTGCCATGCTGGTATGGAGTGGACAGGAGGGAGAGCAGCGACCGGGAGACCGAGGGACGTTGCTGAGGCAGCAGCGAGGAGGGCGCCGACTGCGAAGCCTCAGGGCGCCCCGGAGAGCGAAGGCCGACGGAGGCAGCCCCGGCGGCGCCCTCGGAGACGTTCTCCACCTCACCCGGCAGCTCCCCCAACACCCCACGATCGAAGGTCGCCCCGGGCCCGTCCAGCAACTCTGCACCGCCTAGAAGCATGGAGAAATGGACCATTCGGACAAGAGAAGGGGAACGAAGAAATACGATCGCCAGGGTCATCCAGGATGGTGGCGTCGTAGTCGACCAGCGTGGAGACGTTGTAATCCACCAAGCGATGGCGGGAAACGGCGGGAGCCGGAGGAGGAGGAGCGGGTGAGGGGGCCGAATCGGTCGCAGGGGCTGTAGGAGAGGGCTCGACGGCGGGTGCGGAGGAGGCCGCCGAAGTTGACGCCGAAGCCTCGCCAGAGCCCCACTCCCCCATCACCACCTCTCGCACCACCGACTCCAGATCCAAGCCCTGAAACGGAAGCAAGTAGGAAAGAAACCATGATGGGGAAGGAAGGAAACGGGGCGGAAACGCTCGGCGACGAGGAGCATCGCGATGGTGACAGAGGAGTCGGGAACCGGGAGCGGACCCCACACCTCCTCCAACACCCGGAACACCAGCAGCTCCAGCCGTTCCAACTGCTGCTCCATCCTTCCCCTTCCTGCTGGCACACCGGAAACCCAGGTAAACTACGCGCTAAGACATCGGAAGTGCACAAGGATCACGCCTAAAAACACACAAACAAGAAATGACCGGAACCCAGCATGAGCATGGACACGCAGCAGGGCATTGCCTCATGCTGAGACAGGAATGAACCTGAGGAACAGGGGGCGCACACAAGGCTATGGCTGAGGACGAGGAAGGGAATGACAACAGGTCTTGTAGCCGGGAGAGTGCAAATCCCAGAAAACTGCTTACACTCGGCCCGGTTTACAAGACCTACGTCACCCCGGAGCTACAGCCATGAGGAAAAGGGATGCAGCCCTGCAATGCCTAGCTTGTTCTTCCTGCCAACAATCAGGTAGAGAGGCGTGTGTGTGTTGTGTGCGACGGAGAAAGAGACCAACATCCTTCGACGGGCAAGGAGACAAAAAAGACGGCAAAAATGCACCACCAAACTTCCACTCCGACAAAGAACACCACGATGGAAAAAGAAGGCCAACAAGGCGTCACTAGTATACCGACAAAAATGTCACTGGGCAAGGAAGAAGACGCGTAACCAAATGAAAATGAGGAGCATTCTGGAAGAGAGTGGGAAGGAAATCGGTGAGGGCGAAGAGGGAGAAAAAGAAGAGGGAGAACTGAGTGACGGGGGGTGGAAGGGAGAGGGGACTCAGCGGAGGGGACGACCGGAGTCCCAGAGCACGACGACTTCGTCGCCACCCTCCACTGCCACTGCAAACCCGCACCACTTCATACCCCAGACAAGAAACGGAGAAAGGAATGGGTCACCCGGCATGGCGTCGCCTGCAGAGTCGTCAGAGCTGTCCAGCTGGGGGAGAGGGGGCCGGCAGGAGTCCCAGAGCACGACGACATCGTCGTCGTCCTCCTCTACGCCCTCCTCCGCCCCTACAACCCTCCATCACTCACTCCACGGCAACCAAGGCCAAACAAACACTTGGGTCCCAAACGGAGCCCTCCACTGAGGCACTAGGAGAGGGCATGGGAGTGTGCCCACCTGGGACGGCGCCGTTGGAGTCGTTGGAGCTGTCCAGTTCGTTCATGGCGGCGGCCACCTCCCACCAGCGATGCCCTGGAACACCCTGCCAAACGCCATCACCTACAGGCTAGCCGACCTTGAAAAAAAAGGGAGGCTGGGGATGACCTGGATGGCGAGTACCTGCTGCAGCAGGTCCGACGCGTGGCGAAGGCGGGTGACAACGTCGCCCAAGGCTTGGATGGCGTCGACGATTTCCTGGGCGAACACTGCTGCAGCCATGGCTCTCTTCTCCTCTACTTCAACCTCTGGGGACTCGCTCAACTCACCGAATGAGGCAATCTCACGCAGCACTCAGCCCCACCAGAGGCCACGCCCACTACCGATAACGGCTGACATTCCAACACCAAGACTGGCTGAAGGAGGCGAAGAAAGAAGGGGGAGATGGAAGCCCAGTGGAGAGGGGAGGGTGCGCGGAATTAACAGCACCCCCGCCCTTGCCATTGGAAGCCCACCCCCACCTGCGCAGTGCAGAGTGCCCAAGCCACAACCAGAGACAGGAAGCCACCAAAAAGAAAAACACCCCAACCAGGCCTCCAGCAACCACAAGGAGCACTAACCAATGGGCCATGACGAGAAGGGGGAAAGAAGGGGAGAGTTGGGGGCGAGGGGAAGGCGCGATAGCACAAAGTCAGGCGCCCCCGCCCTCCCACCAAAACCCCCCCCCACCCCTGTTAGGCCCCAAATCACCCAAACACGGCTCTCAGACAACACAATCACACAGGTTAGGCAAGCCGAAACACACCTTCACCACCAGATGCAGACACAGATGCAGTGATCTCTCAGACACTATTGGAGCGGCTAGGGAAGCCAAGGGCAGAGCTACAGAATTTACAACAAAACAACCCTTTACTCAGCTCGAAATCGTCAAAGGGGGACAAACAAATGGGGGAGGCGGAGAAGTACAAAGGGAGGGTGGCTATTGGCCCCAGAGGAAGGCCTCCACGGCCTCCAGCTCCGGCCGCACCCACGCCTTCTTGCTGCCCTCCTCTCCCACCAGCGCCGCACGGTCGCTGCCCGGCACAGCCTACAAACCCTAACTGGACCTCCAATCCTCCCACAAAACCCCTCCGAAAACCCCCCCCCGGAAACAAGGCGGGAACTGAGGGAAAAGAGAAAGGGAGGCAAAATAAGAAAAAGGGAGGCTAAGAGGGCCAGGCTAACCCGGAAGATGTAGTCGAGGGCCACGTCCAAGTGCCACTCCCACATGTGCATCACCAGACTGGCGGCCACCATCTGAGGCCGACAGGTGACCTTGTGGCTCACCAGGTAGACGTTGCCCCCCTCCTACAATCAATAGCCCCAATCCAGAGAGGCCTAAAAGAGGGGCAAAGGAGAGACGGACGTTCAAGGCATCCCGAACGAAGGGGGACACCTCCTTCATGAGCGCCAAAAGGTCGAAGCGGCCGTCCTTGGGGACCCGCTTGTGCAGCACCTCAACCAACTGCTAGGGGCCACGAACAAAAAAGAGCAGGAGGGAGGAAAAACCGGGCCGGTGAAGAGGCTGCGCTGGCGGCGCAGCGAGCGAGCCAACTCCCAGATGACGACGACGGCGTGAGTGATGTTCAGAGCGGAGGTGATGTCCGGGCGCCGCAGAAGCCAGGCGGGCCCCAGCACCAGCCGCCCTCCCAGCAAGGCCCCACCGCCCAACTTCTCCACGGCACAGTGGGCCTCCGACACGCGCATCTCGTTCCTTCGAGGCTACTTCTCTCTCTCCCTTCCTTGTAAAACACACCTTAGGCCTAAGCCGAATTAGCCAACCTAAATCCCTAGGGGGAGAAAAGGCAAGGGAAGGGAAGAATGGAGGGCAGCTGGGACGAATGAAACCAAACTGGGCCAGCCAGAGGGGTGCGATAGGCCAGCTTAGGCACACCCCCCCAGTACAGCAAGGGGGGGGGGACAGGGAAGGGCGCTGAGAGGGCTGAGCCAGCCCTAGCCAGATGTCTATAGCTAGCAAACCAAAGGACGGCCTTTTGAGCCAACTGACACCCCTGCGCCTACACCCTTAGGCCTGCCCAGGCGAAAGACAGCCAACCGTGACAGGAAACTGGCTGGGAAACAAGGCTTGCCACAACCTAGACCACCGCTTATGCTAATCGCGCTGGCTTGCGGTGTACCAAAACCAGCGAAGGGACGAGAATTGTCGGCTGATCGGAGCAATTAAAAATCAGCAAAACAAAATAGGCAAAAATAGACATCCATCACGGGTAGTCAAGTCAAAGAGGGAGAGTCAGAAAGACGGCGGGGAACAAATCTGGGGCCATGGGAACGAACAGGCGTGGGGACGGAAAAGGCGACGGAATTGGGGAAGAGCACCCAGCGCCGCAGCCGAGGGAATGCCTCCTGCCGCCCCATCTTCACCCCCGGGTCCACTGCTAATCACCTCACTCCCTCTATACCCATCCAAGCCAGGACAAGGGCCGAGAAAGGGAACCAGGAGAAAGCGCCAAGGCCGACGAAGGAGAGGTGAGCGGAGGGGCGGAGAGCTGGGGCGCGGCGACGGGGGCCGCCCCCAACATCCCCCACCACGCCTGGACCAGCCACCACCACCACTGGATCCAAAACGCCACCAGGTACCGCACTTGCATCATCTGCAATTAGCAACCCCAGAACCGCCCAATAAGGGGGACCAGGCACGGTAAGAGGGAAGCAGGGGGACCCTGAGGAGACAGTAAATAATGCACTCTCCCTCCCTCTCCCCCTCCCAGCCTAGGAGGGGCGGGAGGAACGACGCGCGCGCAAAAGAGGGCGGCAAAAGTAGAAGGGGAGAGGGGGACAGTAGCCATTCACCCTCCAAACCACCCCCGCGCAAAAAAGCCGTTCCTACCCACCCTCGGCCTGTTTCCCAACCTGAGCGACCCTTATATACAACCCCCGAATGGACTCTGTTGGGGCACAGACCTCGGAAAGCAGGACCTTTGCGGCCAGCCTAAGGCGCCTACAGCCACTAAAGGGGACTCAAGTCCCGTGGAGACACCCGGAGGGCGTGTCCAAAGGGGATTCCCTCTTGGTGTCCCCACGGCAGGGCATCAGCTAAGACCCAATCAGCAATTCCCCGCCCTTGTCCTGCTTCCACCGGCACCGGTCTGGGCCCCTCCTTTTGCTTCAACAAAGACTACCCCGCATATTTTTGACAAAACGGCTGCTGGATGACCTTGGCTGAGATTGAGGGCTAGCTGGAGAGGGGGCCGGGGAAAACCAGTCCCACAAAAACCAGGAAAGGGGATAATGGGACGACAAGAAAAAGGGGCGGCTCTGACAATCAGATGGCACTCCGAAACGGCCCCGTTCCCCAACAGATGGCCCACACAATGCCACCTTCGCTCCAGCCACAGCCATGCAGGATGAAGAAAAACACCACTTACCACCGCAGGAATGGCCGTCGGTAGGAACACCCCTTTTTCTGCCGACAAGCCCAGATTTGCCAATAGAAATTGAGGCGAAGCCTGGGCTGTTCGGAAAAATCAGGGGTGTCCAGGGAGAATACGTACACAACAAAAAACCGACTGAGGAAGGCGGTTCCTGTCCCCTGCTGAGGCCTAGTTATCTACCTCTAGAAATCCAGATAACAGAAGCCCAGCAGAGGTTAGGACCAACCCAGAAAAGCACGGCAGTGAACTGAAGAAGACTTACCAACAGCCAAGCGCACCCCCCGGAGGCAAGAGGCGCAGGCACGCCTGAGATTAGGCGTGCGCCGCTGCTTCTTGCCACAGGGTGAGGCGGACGAAGGACCCCGACGGGCGTCCTCTGCAGGCATTTGTTGGCGCTGCGAGAGGCTAACAAAATGCCTGCGAGAGGTAGGCTGCCGGAGCAAACGACGAGGGATGAAAGGGGGAAGGAGGCGAGGAATCCCTGCCATAGTGACTCAAGGGGCAAAAGATAGGGCGGGGGCAATGCCTGCCTATCCTTAGGCTCTTGAGTCAGCAAGCGGGAACAATGACGAGAGGGGCGGAGTCGATGAGGAGAGGGTAAACAAGGGGCCGCCTTTTATACCCCAGCAGGGCCAACAAATGAGGCATTCCCCTAAGGGGAAAGGCAACAACCACGGTTTTCTCGCCACCACCAGCCTCATCTCCCTCCCCGCCAGAGGGAAAGTAGACAAACGCGAAATTTTCGCCAGTCCCAGCCTCCTCATTCGCCAACCCACCACCCCAAACACCTCCTCAACCACCGGCCGCGAGACAAAACAAACAACAATTGGATTACAACTGGGAGCCCGAGAGGGTCAGAAGAAGGGAAGAGAAGGGGAGCTGGATGAGTGAATGAGCCACTCGGTGACTACAGTGCGTATTAGGCCAATCCTCAACCTGACGCCACACATCTGGGCGAGATAAACAGGCCCTGCCTTCATGCAACACACTCCTCCTCACCCTTCGCCACCGCACCCGGCCAACAAATGTCCCACCACATCGGGCCAGAAGTTTATCGAATCAAAAAGCAAGAGGAATCAGACATGAATACCACCTCACCACCAGTGCGGGGACCGAGACCCCTGAGAAGGACCACTACTGCGGAAATAGGTCACCATGGGGGTCACTTCCTCCAAACTATCACTCAGACCGGAGGCTGCTTGACCCCCGGAGGCCTGACCGGAAGTACCAGCATCCTCCGTCACACTCACCGGGAGAGGATCACCGACAGCGTCCGCATGCGCACCTCAACAGGAAGCGTGTGAAAACAGAGCAGGAAAATCCGGCGGAAATACAGGGCTGGAAGCAGGACGGAGCGGGGGCTGCGTGGCTGGAGCCAGAGGCCACCAGATGGGAAGCGACGGAGTGAGGCCCAGAGTACCCACCGACGGCCGGCGATGGGCCTGCCTGAACCGGGATCTCCACGTACTCCCCGACGGATGCTCCACCTCCCTCCCATTCTCCCCCCACGCCACCTGCGCTGGATGTTGAGGGCAAGGCCAGAGGGGAGCTTGGAGAAGACGGAGTAGGCATAGGCATTGGTGGTGCTGTCGGCAACCAGAAGCGGGGCGCCGGCGGCCCGGAGCTAGTCCAGTATCTCAGAGAGGCTGTTCTTCCAGTGCCTCCTCTTTGCTGTCCAGGTCCTCGTCGATCGCCATCAACAACTTGGTCAGCTGCTGGAAGAGGGCAGTCTTGAGGAGGTCTGCGCGCTGGTAGTTGGAGTCCAGAGCGGTGAGGGTGCGGCCGAAGTTGCCCGGAGTGTTGGGGTCCAGGCGGGTGATCTTGGACTTGGCGCGTCCCTCCAGCGAGTTGTACAGGTAGTAGAACTTGTCCCGCTCCAGCATCGGCGTCTGCTCCAGCAAATTGGTCACCCAGGAGCGGAAGCGGGGGTACTTGGTGACGTCGGAGCCATCGAAGGTCTCTGCCGTGTGCTTGATCTTGGGCAGGCTGTAGTGCGGGGCACGACCCGAGCCATATCCCGCCCCATACCCTGGCCACTGTGCTTGTGGGAAGTAGGCGGGATAGGGGTTGGGCAGTATCGGGTGCCCTTGTCCGGGAGGCGGCAGCGGCCCCTGGCCAGGGGGCGGCGGCGGCGCTCCGGGAGGCGGCTGCGGCAGCGGCGCGGCCGGCGGAGGGCCCCCGGGGTTTGGCGGTTGCGGCGGGCCCCAGGGAGCTTCCTGCGGCGGCGGCGCGGCTGGCGGGGCCGGAGGCGGCGGTGGCGCTGCAGCCGCCGGGGCCGCCCCCACAACGCTACCGTAGGGGACGGCTGGCGGTGGCGCTGCGGCGGCGGCAGCTGCCTCGAAGTACACACCCGGCTGCCATGCCTGTGGCACAGGGGCCGGTGCGTAGGGGTTGAAAGTCTGTGGCGGCGGGGCCACGAAGGCCAGCTGGTAGGGTGCCGGGGCCGGTTGCTGGGCCGGGGCGGCGTTCTGGGCGGGCACCGGCGCCAGCGCCGGCGGGGCCGGGGCGGCGTGCTGGACGGGCGCCGCCAGCTGCTGTGCCAGGGCGGCGGGCTGGATGGGCACCGCCGGCTGCTGGGCCGGGCCGCGAGCTGGATGGGCGCCGCCGGCTGTGGAGCCGGGGCGGCGGGCTGGATGGGCGCCGGGGCTGGCTGTGGAGCTGGGGCGGCGGGCTGGACGGGCGCCGGGGCCGGCTGTGGAGCCGGGGCGGCGGGCTGGACGGGCGCCAGGGCCGGCGGTCTCTGCTGGGCTTGCTGGTAGGCAGGCGGTTGTTGGCGGACGCCGGCCAGGTCTTGGATGGCGTGGACCAGGTCCCAGAGTGCAAGCTCCGAGATGGTGGAGCGGCCGGAGCGGGAGGTGCGATGGTTGCGGCTGCTTCTGGTCGGGCTGCGGTCCCGGCCTCTGCTCGTCTGGCGGCTGGAGTCGTCGTTGCGGCGTCCGTGGCGCGACAGCCAGCTCGACTGGCGGCTGGTTGCCCGGCTGCTGAAGTCCGCGTGGCGATGGCTCCCGCCGATGCTCACGTCCTGCTGCCAGGGCTGGTGGTCGTCCTGCGGTGGGGCATGCTGGGCCACGGAGGCCCAATCTGCAGTGGAACCTTGGCTGTTGGGGCGGTCTTGAGGCGGCGTCAGGCGGCGGTCCGCCGGTCGATCCACGGCATCCCCGCGGGGCCCAATGTAGTCGTAGACGGGGATGTCGAGGAGGCGGGTTCTGGAGGGCCGGCTGGTTGGGATGTCGGCGTTCTCCCCCTGCTCCTGGAGGCTGGCGGGCTCATTGATGGCAAGGGCGAGCTGGCACCGGTGGCACTGGAAGCAGAAGCCGTGGGCGACCATGATGTGATCGAAGATCTCGATGGTGGCGCTGCCGGCGGGGCGGAAGAGGGCGTCGTAGCTGGAGCGGCAGTAGACCTGGTCGCAGGCGGAGCAGGCAAGCTTGTGCATGGTGTGGAGGCCCCCGGGCGCCGGGCAGTAGATCAAGCAGGCATCCGCGTGCTGCTGCTGAGTGATGAAGAGGTCCCCCATCCTGCTATAGATGGAGGCCAGCAAAGACTTCGAAGAGAAAGGGTGGACCTAGGATGAGGGGGATAGCTGCTGGCTAGAGCCCCCAAAGCGCTTGGAGTCGGTGTAGGCGATGGTGAAGCTGAAGTAGAGGACGGACGGGAAGGCGGTGCTGAACTGCTCAGACGTCTCCGTGCCCGCACCTGAACTCTCCTCCGCAAACTTCTCCGCCACACTCAAAGAGGAATACACCGAAAGAGCGGGCCTTTCCGGAAAAGGCCCTAGAAGCACTTGAGGAGGACGTTGGCGGGGCCCTGGAGGGGCTGGAGGCCGCCAAAGTCCTTCCAGACGATGATGAAACGCGCCGTCTAGACGCGCCTCGAGAGGTCAGTAGATGTACCCTACAGGCTCAATCTGTTTCTTCGACTGAGGGGGCCGGGAGCTCCGGCCAAGGGGGCTGGGAGCTCCGGCCAAGACAGCAAGCAAGGCAAGCAAGTCAACGAGACAACTCCGTATACGTCAGCATCTACGCAGGCTTCAGAGGCTACCATAATTCACCTACAAACTACGGCCTTACCTTTCTAAGGGAGACGGGTAAGGAGAAAGTGGTGTGCGAATACCAGCCCTTAGGCTGACCCCAGAAAGTGTGCCCTTCTCAAACCCAGCCACTGATTCTATATAAACTCCGCCAAGTAAACAATTGATGAACAGTACGCACAAGATGCTTTTGATTGTGGTCAAGAAATGCGTACTAATGCTTTTCAGAACTTATAACTTCAATCCTAAAACCATTGTACACAACATAAAATGCATCGTAGCATTATTTTCGACGTTTTGTTCGTAGTTAAGCCCTAGTTTTCAAAAGTAGAACTATATATACACCGCAGTTCACTTTACGATATTCGACTTGTCGGCAGCGACTTTTCTTCAACCTACAATTAACCCTCGTTCCGCCTAAAATTCCACAACCTAACCACATTGTTTTCATTCTCAATCAGAAAAAGCCAAACCTGTATTGAATCCGTAGTCTTGCCCTGCAGCAGTGCAGCCTCCGTCTCATTCCCCACCATGGTCGCCTCCGTCCTAACATTCTCCAACTTCCGCTCCTCCCCCTCCGGCCTCAGGCACTTGTACCCCAACCGCCCCATCGCCAGCACCAGCAGCGGCAGCGGCGTCAGCAGAAACACGCACAGCGGCATCACCGCCGCCAAATCCCTCTCCGGCTCCGGCAGGCTGAACTGCAGCAGCACGATCGCAATGGCCGCGTTCTGGAACATTGTCTCGATGGCTATCGTCAGCCGATCCGTGCTTGGTCTTCGGAGGAGGCCTGCCATGTAAAGCAGTGGTCAGCAAGTGGAAACTGAATGTAGGAGAAAAAGGGAAATATAGATTGCCACGCTGGCCCCCATATGCGCTGCGCTAAGGGACAGGGGGCGGGGCGAGAGCAAGCAGCGACTTCGCTCCGGCTCCGAGGCCTCCGCGGCCCCTCCGCCTGCGCTTCGTCGCTGCTTGCTCTCGCCCCGCCCCCTGTCCCTTAGCTTCGCTAAATTTCCCATCCTACATGGCAATCAGTCCAATTTGCTCACCACTGATGCCTAGACTCAGAAGGCCGCCGGTGTAGGGGAGGGCAAGGCCGGCCAGAAGGTGTCGCCAGGAGAAGAGCTGGAAGAGGTAGGCGTTGGAGTAGAGGCCGAGGGGGACGGCGAGGAGGACGAGGGCGAGGCTGGAGGCCTTGGCTAGGCGATGGGAGCGGGCGGCGAGGGTGGGACGGTAGGCCTTGAAGGCGAGGCCAGCGAAGACGGGGAGGATGATGACGGCCAGGCTGCTGGTGAGGTTCTCGAAGGGGATGGCTACGGAAGAGCCGTCCACCCCGTTCAGGATACCCTGGGAAAAGATTTTAGCTTTGTTGGTAGCATAGCTGGGGCTGAATAAAATGGACAAGTGCAAATTGTGATGTAAAATGACTTTACTCATTTTCAGCGATTACAACTTTTTAATTGCGTTTCTAACATCATATTTCCAATGCATCGGCTAGCAGATAGTGAAGGGAAAACTGCAAGATTTTGTGCAAATTTTGATGAAGATGAACTTTGCCCAAGGAGTATATCCAGGCGGGCATCATCGCAAGGGAAACGATGTTGCTGATGAAGGTCATGGCGATGGACAGGTCCAGATTGCCGTCCAACAGCAGCGTGAAAGCGTTCGAAAGACCTCCACCGGGCGAGCAGCCCACCGCAAACAGTCCAAAACGCAGCGCAGCCGATCCCAGCAACAATTGGCCCCAGCCGTAGGCTATCGTCGGCATGAGTCTATTTGAGTGGACAGACATTGTTGAAGTTTTTTAAGAGTGGAATGAAAACCCGAATTGGCAGATGAGTCCGATGGCAGGGCTGAATGGGCGGCGGAAGATGTCCTTGAGGATGGGTATTTCCAGCTGAAGGCCCATGATGAAAGTGTTGAGGAGCTGGACAAAGCCGACAAAGATGCTGAAGGCTCTGCTCAGCTTCGCTCCCGTCTCTGTACGCAGCACGTCAATCCGCATCCTTCAAACTGCCATTTTCCTTGCCATCTTTCCTTCTTTCCTTACCATCTGACCATCGCAATCTTTGTATGTTGGCTAAGCATGGACACTCCAGCTGTTTTCGCCCCAGAAGGAAGATACCTTGCTAGGTGATTCCCATGGGCGTCGAGAAGAAAAAGACTGGTCTGTCCAACGAAAAGGCCACGGATGGAGACATTGAGCTGGGGCTGGAGGGGAGCGCTGTGGATGAGGGAGGATGCGTTGAGGCTGAGGCCAGCGATGCCTTCCTGGGCAAAGAGGAGGCGGTAGGGCGGATTTCGGCCAGCGAAGAGCTCCGACTCTAAGCTCAGCCATGCCTCATCCTGCTCCCGCACCCGCAGTATGCTCCCGGATGAACTGCACGCAAAACAGGTTGTGAGCAGCAATGGGACCAGACGCTGCATTTGCTTTCCGAACTGCAATGGCTGATTTTTGGGCTATAAAGAAGTGGACTGGAGGAAGTGTGAAAAGATTAGAGGAGAGAAAAGATCACATAAGACAGTTGGTATGTGAAGTATCATAACCTTGAAAATAAAAAAAAATTGAAATTTTATTGCACCTAAATTGGGAATTTTTTAAAGTTCTGCTGCAAGAAAGAACATTCGAGAAACGAACATGATTTCAGATGCATTAGGGCCGGGCACACTGTGCTCTAAATGGGGTAGGGACTGAAGGTGGCAATTTCTATGTGCTGTCAAAGAAGGTTAGCTCACTTTTATTGAAACAGGTTTTGTCAAAAATTGTGCGATCAAGTGAGATGAAAAAAAGTTCCATTGCATGCAGTTTTTAGAAGAATTGCGTGAACTGTTAAGCGTGAATTTGAGATGGCTCGAAGTATTTCAGTTCTCTGGAAAAAGTATACTGGCTTATTCATGTTGATCATCTTTGCAAAGATCACAGTACTTTCATTTTCCAGGAATTCCGTGGCCGTTGTCGCAGCGACTGCACACACACGTTTGGCCTCGGCAGGAGCCCGTTGCTAGATAGTAAATTCAATTTTCACTCTTTCAATGTTTCCAATGACAAATTTGCACCACATTTGAACCAAATCAGCTTGCGGGTAACATAATTTTCGATCAAATTGAAAGAAATGTTTAAAAATTGCAATGAAATGCAAGGACTTATGCTAAGAAGGGCTAACCGCAGTTTTGCAGTTTGCAGGATGCAATGCATGCGATTCGAGCAGGTAAGCCAGTCAAACGGCGACAACTTCCCGCCTGCCGCTTGCTTCGTTCCACAGCTCCCACTTCTTACCAGCATCAATTTGAGCATTATCGGCATTTACACACTACAATGCAATATACAATGAACATTTATGTTTCTACCTAACCTGCCTATTATTTTCTGTCAACAAAAAACTATCAATTATTCCAACAAATCAAATAACGGCACAATTAAACTTAGTCATACCGTCGTTTGCTGCATGCAAGCAGCAGATTAGCAGGCATAAGATGGCGGCTAGCATCAGACGTCCCATTGTTTTCCGTGTACTTCAGCAGTCTGACTGTCTCAGCGTTTGGTTTAATTTATAGCAGAGGAACACTCATTGCTCAAACGGTTGGTTGAATGGCATTGCTCATTCGATGAATAGGCATCCTTCGTCGAATGCGGCTTCAGCATTATTCGATGAACTGGGCCTAAGAACTAGTTTGTGAGAGAAAGTATTTTTTTTCACGTCATAAGTCCCCAAGTTTAACTGCCTATTAGGGCTAAATTTAAAACGTACATGAAACAAGAAAACAAAGCAAAACACGTGGCTAAATCAGTTTTCAAGAAAAACCAGCATGCTTTCAGTTCCAAAATCGAGCCCAAACAACTACTTTTGAAATATTGCGCCTATATTCGGCCATATCTCTTGAATTTCAGACCTCTCTTTGTGTTTTGATTTGTAGCAAGCTCGTTGATGCGTATTTTTTTGCCCCGATTGGTGGAGTCACTTTAAAAAGTCAGAAGATTCAGAATTTGCAACGAAAAAGATGGTAAAAGTCATTGTTCATCAAATCCTTGCTCCTCTCATACAATGATACATACATGATATCTCGCCTCATACATGTTCTACTCATACATACAGCTGTTCTCTCAGAAAACTTTCCTAAACCTATTTGATAGTTTGACCGAAGAGCAATCGGCGGGCGGCTATTTCGAGCAGCAAAACTAGAGCAGTGAGGATGAGCATGACCGCGTAGCTGGCAAAAAGACCACTGAACTTTGCCAGCACCAGCAGCCGGGCAGTCTTCACCGCGAGCCTCAGCATGGTTGTACTTCCGCCTGTTGCATGCATCTGGTCATCCCGACAAGAAGGAGGGAGATGGTTAAAGACTGAAGGTGAGCGAGGAGTGGCGTGGAGGAGAGGACGAGGTCCTTGAAGCGGCGCGCCAACTGCAGCTCCTCATTGGCGACGACGAAGGTCATGCGGATGAAGAGAAAGCTGTGGTCGCTGACGGAGCGCAGTTGGCAGTCCCTGGCAATCTGGCTCTTCACCAAGGCCCCCGGCGTATGCCAGCCCAGGCCACCTGTGATCATATAGTCTCTGCAATTTACATCTGCTTCACTCGGAAGTTGTCTTGCGCATGCAATGCCAATTCCTTGTTGAACTAGTTGAACTAGAACCAATTCCTTGTTGATCCCCTCCACCCTCCCCTCGACCAGTACCTCGCTCATGTCCAGTAGTTGGGTAAATGCTAGACAAATTTTGATGGGGGATATCATTCTTGAGGGGGTAGATTGACAGGCCGAAAAAGGAGTGTTTAGATCGTATCTTTACTCATATCCTGACCACATTGAACCTTAGGCGTACTCAGGGACAGATTGGTTCAACAATGATTTATGAGCTGAGGTGGAGTGCGAGGAAAGCAGAAGAGGCCAGACTGACCAGGCGGACCTGCCCGGATGTGAGCCAGGGCCACCTGCTTGTCCTTGACGGAGATGTAGGGACCATTATCCAGCACCAAGTAGTCCGCTTTGCCGCTCGCCATCTTTCCTGAAAATGGTATCCTCAGTGATCTTGAGGGATGCATTCGTTTATCACCCTCCAGGTAGGCAAATACCTGACGCGGACTGATAGAGGGTGGCAAGAAATGGAACGGCAGACCTGCAAGTTTTTGGACGTTGTGGAAAGGTGGACGCTCGAAGTGGAGGAGGAGGGCCGAGAGGATGCCGTTGCCATAAAGCTGTAGCTGGAACAGGGTAGAGATGCCCAACAGGGCCAGCAAAACTCGCACGGTAAAAGTTCCCTGGGAAACTGCCATCCTATTTGGCCCTTTCAGCTATGACCAAAGCAACCTGGCCAGTGCGGCTGGTCTCTTGGTTACTCGTCATCAAGACTTTTACTTTTTCAATACACGGCTTTGACTAACCTACATGCCACAATTTAGCCACTATTACTGACGAACCATAAAATTATGCTACAAATTTTGTTTTTATATTTTAACTATCAAGTAAGAACTAGTAAGAGCTTTTGTCTCGTTAGCATTGCTCTGTGTACGTAGAAAGATTTTTCGACAATCCCTTTTCAGTTTTGTTAGGTGCTCTCTTATGTAACCTTTACCAGTTATTTACAAATTTGGAGAAAAACAGAATTGAACAAAGATAGATTCGCGATTAGATTCTATCTAAGAGTCAGTGTATACAATCTCCCTACAGCCTGAGCTCCAATGCTAAGCTTATTTTCATAGATCCATCATGCCATCGATAGCTGGATATAGTACACCCAGACGACTGGGGTCTTCATCGGCTAATGCAGCAGTAGGACGAAAGCGCCAAATGGTTGTTCGACCACTTCCTTCGGAGTGGTTGCAATACAAAGTTGCTTATTTGCAATTCAAAGCGGTATGTTGCTTCTATTCTTCTGAGCAATATTCTTATTTCTTACTTTCTAAACCAAAACCAATTTTAGCTGGAAATCTTTTATTTTTTTTGACCTTCTTCACGAAAAAATGTCAAAATCAATGATTCAAAACGACGATGGTTCTAGAAGGAAGAGGGCAAAAATAATTTCCAGAGAATAGCAGCTAAAGAAAACCAGCAGCACCGGCTGCTGAAGGCCCTGTTAGCACCCCAGGTAGCAGCCGCCCTCGTATCCTACGTAGGCATCAGGCACTGGACGAGCCTGAAACTCAGCTGCCAAGCATTCGCCTCCGCTGTCCGCCGCCACGCCCTCGTCCATTCCCTCCGCATCCAAGCCCCGCAGGGCCAGCCAGAACCCATACTTCAACTCAGCCACCTCAGCAAGCCTATCGCTGAGCTCTCGGCCGACCAGCTGCTGGAGATAAAGACGAGCCAGACGAGTAAAGACGAGACGAGCGCCCGTAAAGGTCCCATCTTTCGCCTGCTGCGCCAAACAGCCCGCCGCTTCAATCGCTTCAGTCTGAGCCAGATGAAAGCTCTGGACATCGAAGTGCCCTTGGAGGAGGCTTGGCTGCCGGCGCTGCAACAGCTCCAGCATCACCTCAACCTCGCCACTATTCAGACCCTTCGCCTCCACTGCGCCAGCCGAAAGAAAGAAGCGCAGCTGAGAAACATGCACCTCCCGCCGGCAAAGATGCGAAGCCAACTGGAGCACTTGAGCCTGGGTCTGGCGGATCTGATGCCCTGGAGCTCTGTGAGCAGTTCCTCTATACGCACAGCCATCTGCTGCACCTGCTGCCGCCCCATCTGAAGCGTCTGATATGGATGGAGCCCGGTGACGAGGATCTTTCCAGCGCTCTGCTCATGCGCTTTCCACAGCTGCGGCAGGTGAGCATTGGCGGGAGCGGGCTGGCGGATCTGTTGGCGATGATGACGGCTTGCTGGAAAGCTGGACGGAGTCTTCTGCTGGAAGCCGATGGGATCTTGGTGAAAAAGGAGCCTGGCAAGACGCGGCGGGAGCTGGTGACGGAGGAGCTGGCCGAGCTGGCGCGAAACTGCCCTCCGCTTCGTTGGCAGGCTGATTTTTTGCCGCAAAGGGGCAAGCTGCGAGCGGCTATCGCATTTACTTCCACAGAGCTGCCTCAATTTGCGTGCCAGTTGAATGGTGTTCTTTGTATTTATCGTAATAAATGAAAAAAATTATCGATGCTACAAAATTGTGAAATTTTGGTACTCTTTAATTATCGCTGATTCTGGATAAAATCTTGTATTAAAATGGTGGTGGCGACATTATGCAAATTGGAAGAACTCATATTGGTCTTAGACGAAAGAAGCCAGAAATCCTACTTCATCATTTCCTGTCCTTTGCGTATTTTGCTCAATTGTGGGCACAACAGCTGATCTCATTTGAGTGCAACAGCACAACATAAACTATTGAACATTTTACGTTATGTTTCTATGCTGTTGCAAACTTTGCATTTTCTAGGTTGCATTCGTGCCTGCCTGTTTCCATGCTTGAAATTCATTTTCAGCTTTTGTCCACCATTGATCATTGGGAGCAATATAGTTAAAGAGGAGTTAGGCTGGGCGGAGTTTGATGGCGATGCCGGCCAGAGCGGTGCAACAGGCCTTGGGTGTGGGCCAGCCGAACCAGTGCATTCTGGGCCAGTCGTTCAGCTTCGTTGGGCATTCGAATTCGTTGACGCCGTTGGGCCAAGAATAGCCACAGCTGTTATACCACCAACCTCTGCAATAGTAGTAAGTTTCCATCGTCATTCAATCTTCCTCCCGCCCATTCCTTCCGTCGACTGAGCATAGGGAATGTAGCTAAGAAGCAGTTTGTGAGAGGATTGAAAGCCTTTGCATTCCACTTTCGAAAATTGCACACCAAGCGACTAAGGTCTTTGAGCAGCTCTGACAGCAGCTCATAACAAATTGTTAGGCACTGATTTGCCTATATGGTTGGTACATAAGGCAAAACTTGAAGTGAAATTCATTTTTTTGGAAGTGGAATACCTCTTCTTAATCATCTCGCATACAGCCTCTTATCCGCTATGAATACCTCGAATGAGCAACTCAATTGGGTAATTTTATGTTATGAGTGCCTAGAAGATAGTTTTTAATTCTGGGCATATATCTACCACCAATTTTCGCCATTTTCCATGCATATAAAATTGATGCTTGAACATCAAAAACTTAGTACCCCCTTTCTGTTAATTTCAAAAAAAAATTGGGGGTGGGGTACTTTTTTTCCCCGCCTTGTATAATTCTTGTTCCTACCAAAAGCCGAGTCTGAAAGTGAAAGTGGCAACCAGGAACTGTAAGCAAGAGAGCAGCTGTCGCCGGCATTGTCATGATCTCGGTCAAGGGTAGAGAACGCAACGCCGTTAGGAGTGTTTAAGGGATCATCCAAACGCAGGCCATCCCCAGCCGTCCCACTTGGCCCCTCCACTCGCAGTAGATAGTTGGACGCTTCGTCTGCTACCTCAAATACCTCATATTACATATCTCACCGACCATCCTCTTCTCAGCCAGACGTCAAAACTTTGGAGCCACTCTCGCTTCTGCAAAAATAGCAGAACACTTTTCTGACGAGCCATGAGAGCTTTTGGTTTACAATCGAATTGTTTCTTGCTGTGGAAGAAAAAGTGTACTATGAAGGTGGCATATTCTTCGTGAGCGCTGTCGTCGTTGCATGCTTGCAGATCGAAGCGGGCTCGGCTGAGAGCGCAGTAGTTGGTGAGGATGTGGATGGCGTCCAGCCCCAGCCAGAAGCTCCCCTCCACGCCCACCTCCCCGAAACCCTCCTTGTACATCGCCCAGTCTTGCGCGAACGACACACCGCCGTTCAGCCGCCTTCAGATTGTGCCTCCGTTGATACTATACAGTTTATGCTTGGTTCTAGCGCACAAGTTGATTGCACGATACAACTATAACTTTGCACAGGGACAGAAAAAAGGTAACTGAGAAAAGCAGCGCAAAAAATGGGAGCATAAGAATGTAGCAAACTGTTGAATGACTGTGAGGCCGCCGCGGCTCATGTCGCAGAGGGCCTTGAGCGAGCGCATCTGACGACCGTCGTAGAGGCGCAGTGTGTACACTCCGTCCTCCCTAGCCTCATAGAGCTCGTAGCATGTCAGGCAGCTCAGTGGGACTGGATCTTCAACCTTGCCTCTGTCATTCTGGGCATGCAAGAGCTATGGATGACCTATGCAGCAATCTGTGTAGATCAGCATTGTCTCATGAAAGCAAAAGGTACAGGGTAAGTCTCAGTGAAATAAACGCAAAAGAAATGCATAAATGCTAGCGATATGTTTATACTTGGCGTGGGTGTCGGCTGAACAGGGCCCAAAGCTGCTGCAAAGAAGATAGCCAGCCTGCAACATGCACTGGCCTATTTTCACCGATTATCCTTCCGCAAGACTGCACAATTGGCCTAGCCATTTGGTGGACTGTGATGCAGAGTTAGCCCCATAGAAGTTGACGGTGAGAAAGGTTGCAGTTGAGCGGACCTCCGTTGGACATCTTGACGAGGTGCAGCTGTCAACCACTTTCCAATTACAATCATCTTTATGTTTTGATGACAAATAAAGAACGCTCAAAAGATGCCCTAGCAGCTTGCAAGGCCATCAAACTTAGTAACCCAATATTCTTGACAAATTATTGACAAAGAAAAACCGGCTGACGCCTAGTTCTCCCCCATGAGACTCCCCCCATGAGGTTCCCCTCCAAGAAAGGCCCCCCCCTCATGAAAGTCCTCCCCCCAAGATTTTCACCTATACCCACACACCCTGCGCTAACGCGTCCCCTAGTTGATACGGCAGTCTAAACAGGGAAATGTGTGTCTTGGGGGGGACTAGGCGTCAAAATTCTTGGGGGGGGGGACTAGTCGTCGATTTCCACGCTTAGTTTACCCCCCTCCCCCCAAGACACAATTTCACCTATTTTCACCTAGTTTTCACCTTGGCACCTCACTTGCTTTGGCTTGTGATGGGCTTTTTGCAACTATCCTCTCTGGTACAGAAAAGTCGTTCCAAATGGAAGGGCGATTCTAAACTAGAGAGGGGCCATGGAAGGGGATGATGAGGGATTCAATCTTTCATGCATCCTGGCGACCGTTGCGGCGGGCAGCTGGACGACGACATCGTCCGAACTGCGTCCCCGGACGGGCTTCCATATGCTTGTAGGAAGGCTTCTCCTAATTGGAAAGCAATCCAGATCTCACCTAAGCTACAGAAATTTCTAGAAGGAAATTACCTGTTGCTTCTGTGGGCGTAGAATGGGACGGTTGCGGTAGATGAATGGTTGTCGGAACACCCGATTGCGGCGTTGCGGCTGAGCATCCATATCTACCTTGTCAACTGTTGCGTTTATCTCCTCTTCAGAAAAGTGCTGTATGGTACGTCTGAAGAGGCGATTTGGTTTATGACTTTGTCATGCCTTCTGCCACAAACTGGTTTGTATACCTCTTGAGGCAGATTTTCCCTTGCTTTTTCCGCTTCCCTCTTCTGGTTCTCAAACACTCAGAGACGGTGACAGCAAAATAAAGCGACCAACATGGGGAAAACGATGAAACAACGTTGCATTCTTACAAGGCAAGAGACTTGTGGAAAGCGAAAAAATGTTTCAAAACGAAGATGAGGATCAGAAAGTGAAAATGTCATCAGTGGGAGCCGCCTTTGCCTCCTCGATGACGACCTCGCTGCCCTCCGACTGACCTTTGCCCTTCTTCCTGCGCCTCTTCTTCTTTGAGGAGGAGATGGAGGAAGGACCTGGCGCCTGCGAAGTAGCAGCGGCCTGGGCGAAGGTCTGCGTGTTCTTCTTGCTGCCCTTGTTCTGGTTGTTCTGCTGCTTCTTGTCTGCAAGCAACAACCAGACTCACATAGGTCAAACCAATACCCTACTCCTACCTTTTCCGGCCTTGGGCTGGTTCTTGGGAGGAGGAGCGGTGTTGGGCTTCTTCGGCTGCGGCTGACGGACGGCAGGCTGAGCTTCAGAAGACTCGCCCGTGTCCATTGCATCCGCTGGATGCTCTGACAAAACCATTTTATGCATCTAACTAAAAAGGTTTGCCAAACAGAGCAGGACAAATGAAGAGGATTGCCCCAACTTGGCTGAGCCTTGGACGGGAAAGTCTTCTGGTTGGAAGGATAAGCGGAGAGAAGGGCGTCCCAGCTGGACTTCTTCTCCTCGCCCTTCGCGTCTTCCACTTCCGGAGGCTCATCTGACTCCTCATCGGTGTCGAACGGCTCCTCTGGAAGAGGCTACTTTTCCCTATCTCAGCCTAGGCAAGAGAATAGGAGAAAAGCTACCTGGAGCGATGCGGCGGCTCTCAGCCAAACGCAGCTCCTGAAGCAGACCAGACAGAAATTCGGTCATCATTGGCAGATGCGCCTCAGAGCGCGGCTGAAAATGAGACTTACTTCTGCGAGGTAGGCGCCCTTTGCCTTGCGGCGCTCCACCTGGGATCCCTCGGTGAAGGCCGCAAAGACGTTGATGGACTCGTGCACGGGCTTGGGCTTCAGGTACTTGAGGTGCTTGCTGATGAGGAGCTTGGCCTTGTCCCGCCACGCGTAGCCCAGCATGGAGTTGAGCAGCTCTTTGAACCCTTGCAGGTCCCACTGCAATCTTCTTTTCTCTTCCAACTCCCCGGAGTAGTGAAAAGAAATGAAGACGGTGGTGCCGATGAAGGCCACATGGCCGGGGGTCTTGTAGAGCACCTCGAGAGGCAGTGGCTCCTTGACGTAGGCTTCAAGGAGACGTAGCTCCCAGGACAGGGACTCCGCCAACCGGGCTCAATTTTCAATCTCAGTTTACATGAGTGGAAAAGAGAGCCAGGAAATGTACCCTCTGCGCGGGTATGGCCCCGAAGGAACTTGAGATCTCCGCACACGGCGGGTTTCACTTGGCCTAGGAGCTTCTCCTGCGTGAAGTTGTTGGCGCGGCAGATGAGGTAGTCCACGTGGACGGTGCTCAACCGGAACCACAGGATATCCTCTGGACGCCTGCAACAACAACAGCCATCAAGAACAACTGGACTAAAGGCTATGACCGAGTAGTCCAATTGTGCTTGAGCGCGCCGCAGATGATTTGAGCAAGCTTATAGCCTACGACGGCAATGAGCACCTCAAATATAGACATCGGCAGGTTCTGTCTAGAGGACAAACTAAAGGCTAACCTGCTTGAACCATTCCCGCGCATTGCGCTGGGCCTGGTCGTAGGAGAAGCCTTTGTGCTCCAGGAGCGAGGCCGGGATCCCGCCGCGGATTCCGATCACCTCCCGAGCGCCTTCAGCCAGAAACAATTGCCATGAGGAGAGAGAGACAGAGATTATTATACTCTCAGCTTCGAACTCCTCTTGGCGGATGAAGGAAGCCTGCTGCAGATGCTCCATACGGAGCAGACGGCGGCCCAGGGACTCGTTGAGCTGCATCTGCTCCTGCAAGGCATTGGCCAGGCGCTGCACATGCTCCTCAAACAACCTTCATCACCTCCAATTCCCACCTTTTGCTTCTCTCTCTATCCATGAGTTAGGAAGCAAGGAATGAGGAAAAGAGAGGAGACCTCCATCTTTCCGTAGTGCGTCATGAACGCTGGGAGAGAGTCGACGATGGCAAGAGACTTGTGGTCCTCCATCGCCTGGGTGTCCCCCGCCTGCGGATTGTTGTAGGCAAAGCGGTCAACCTTGAGCCCAGCAATGGATCGCAGATCCCCTCCGGAACTGATTTTTATCTCCGGCTCTGGGACAGAACCATTGCTAGCAAAACTTGGAAAAACAGGAGGAAAGGAAAAGAATAAATTTCCCAACCTCCGGCCATGCGCTGACGAAGCATCATCTGATCTTTGAGCTGTCCTAGCAACTCAGAAGATGGCAGACGAACGTCTGTGGGATCGATGGGTCCGTCGGCCATGATCTTTCGCTTCTGGATGACACTTAGCAGCACAGCGGGTGTCTATGCAGATATTCCACACCTAGGGGTCCAGGGTTAGGAGGGAAATACTTCCCGCTGCGCAGTTTTTTCAATTCGAAAAAAACTGCGCATCCCGAGGGTATTACTATCCTGCGCTCTAATCCGGCCCAACCAAGTACCACCCAAAACTGCCTTGCACTTACATTCGAACCATGAATTACAGTCAAGACTTTCCAACTGGCCGTGGTGGGAGGGGCCTCAGGGCCACCAATCACTACGGCACCCGCGCCTCTGCCGTTAACAGGTGGGCGGCAGTTGGTCATGTAGTCCAGTTGCGGGCGACGCCTATGCTAGCTGATGTTGGCCAAACACCATCTCAGCGAACTACCGAACTCAATGACTCCAATGGGCTGGAAGTCAACGAGGGGAGAGAGAGGGGAAGCAGGCCTGTAGAGGCCAAGGCTTCAGCCCTCTATGGGCGAAAGGGAGAGCTGCTAGAGCATGAGGATTCGGAACCTCTGCTCCAAGCGGCTCAAACGGCTAACCCATGCGGCAACTGCAAAATTTGCAGGCTGTGGGGACCAAGGACTGGTACGATCCTTGTGAACGGGAGTCGCTACAAGAAATTGGCGACGAACGTATCACCCGAGGCCAGTTGCAAGACTAAGAACGTAATCTACCTTCTGTCTTGCACTGAGCCAGGTTGTGGAATGCGTTATGTTGGACAGACTTCAAGAAAGCTGTCAGACAGAATCGGAGAGCATCAGAACCACATTCTGAATTTGTCTCAGAATAGTGTGCTCTATGCTCACCTAAGAGCAGGACATGGAAGAGTGGTAACACCTTCAGTTCAGATCTTAGCTACGTGCGAAAGAAAAAGCGAGCTAGATGAAATCGAAGCAGATTTCACGCTTGCACTGAATTCGGTTCATCCCTGGGGATTGAACACGAATTGCAAAGGGTATGGAAGTATCTCTAGGGATACAGACCCCTTCGATAGGCGAAAACCACCTTGGTTCCAAGTGCCTTTAAAAAACCCCGTCAAACGATGGGAGTGCTCAAAACGAGGTCATGGTAAATCGGTCCAAACGATGGATGCGAATTTACTAAATACCGACGCGGAATTTATTCGGGAAAATAAATTCGACGTCGGTGCAGTGGAAAACTACCTCAAAAACAAGAGGAAAGAGACACTGCGCAATCTGGCTAAGCATTTAAAAAACCACTCGGATAGATATGGCTTTAGAGCCTATCAACTAGTGGCTAGCTTTTTTTCGGCCCGCTTTTCTGCACCGACAAAAGCTAAAAATGCACCAGCTAAAGTACGAGTCCGATTTTCATATGAAAATCAGTACTCAGAAATAGCTAATCCCTCTAGGGTCCTTCGAAAAATAAAGAGGGGCTTAGGTCTGGATACAAAGCGAATAAGCTTTGTAACCATCCCTACAAAACCTTTGGGGAGTTTTTTGCTGAATTACAGCAAATTCCTCAAAAACCTCACCTTCGAAGAGATGAAGAAAATCATCACTGCCGAATGTGATTGCGTGGCAAAACCAGAATTTACGAAAGTCAACGGACACGTAAATACTGGAAACTTTGCCTGGCTAAGTACCAATGTTAGATTGGTACTTGAGAAAGGTACAAAATTCCGGCCCCACATGACAGCTGGATTTGAGGATCCACTGCTGTCTTGCACCTCAGTGTTGGCAGAATTCTTTGAAATTCTACAACAAAGAGGATGGGCTGAACCCGAATCGATTGAGACCCTGAAAGAAAGGGCGGCTTTGGCCATTAACTCAATGCGAGAATGGTTCATGAGGAGCTCAGGGAAATGGAAGTCCTATTCAGCGCTCTCATCCAGCCAAAGAAAGGCGGTTGAGGACGCGAAAAGGCTACACCATGACTACGTCGTCACTCCGGTCGACAAAGCAGCAACCAATTTCGCACTTCTGTGCAAAAAAGGCTACCTGCTTCGTCTATGCGAGGAAATGGGCATTTCCAACGACAACGGAGAATGGAATGTACAAGGCAATGAGACCTACATTCCTTCTCAGTGGTCAGAGGAAAGACTGGTAGATAGCCACATGGCCTTACTGCGAAAATTCACAGGAAAGGACTTGTTGGAAGACAATGCCACGATACCTTGTATCTGGCACAGCCCTAAGTACCACAAAAATCCTCCTAAGGCCCGGTTCATAGCCGGAGCCAAAAGGAGTTCGACACGTCAACTTTGTGTTGACATGACGAAGATTTTGGGGTGCATAAAGACCCACTGGAACTGGTATTGCTCAAATGTGGGCGACCAGAGAGGTCTAAATCTGAATTGGAGCATTAACAGCTCCATTCAGGTTAGCCACATGCTCGATACTATGGGCAGGAGGCGTACAGGTCGTTTGTCCACGGCCAACTTCAGCACACTGTTCACAGCGTTAGAACACGAGCTGATTAAAAGGAAGTTGTGTGAGATATACGACATCCTCTTTCTCCGATACAAATACGTCTCGCTTAGAGGGTATTTTCACAATGAAGCTAAAAGAGCTGCCCAGTCACTGGACATCTTTGACCTCAAAATGCTCACAGCCGAACTGACGGACAATTCCTATGTGAAATTCGCAGGAATTTGTTTTCGTCAGATAAAAGGCGTAAGCATGGGATCCAGCTGCAGCCCTGTCATTGCTGACCTGGTTCTCTCAAAAATGGAATTCGACTTCTGTGTTAAGAGGGAGAACTCCGAAGCAGCGAAGACGCTCATGTTCTGCAGGCGGTATGTCAATGACATACTAGCCGTAGGGACAGACGTGCTCCAGGAAAGATACAGAGATATCTACCCTGACTCCCTCCCTTTATCCTTCGAGGATGATAAGGATGGATGGATGCACTTTCTGGACCTGAACATTGAGGCCGGGGGAAGAAGAAGAAAGCTCTACGATAAGCATAGAGATTTCAACTTCAAGGTTCTAGCTCTGCCGTTCAAGGATAGCAACCAAGACAGCAGAATTGGGCCAAATGTCCTCTTCAGCCAGGTTATCAGGATTGCGAGAGCAACCAATACCTGGATGGACTTCGTCAGCGATGTTGAACTAATTTGCTCAACATTTCTGGATCGGGGCTATACAAGGAGAGAGATTAGAGCAACGCTACGAAAGTTAGTTAGCTCATATCCTCATCTTGCGACCAACATGGAAGGATGCACACAGACTGCATGGAGCAGACTGATAAGCATCAATCTCCATACGCAACCAAAAGATGCCACCGAAGACAATTCAGTTGGCACGCCAATTGGCAGGTTTATACTGATGAGCCAGCCTGCCAAGGGTCTATAAATTAATTGGCGAAACCCTGATCCTCATGGATCTGTCCCCGCGCTTTCTTGTTGGACCTGAAAAATCCATCAGAAAGCTTCGCTATGTGAGTGTTTGGGCCTGAAAAACCCATCTCTTACTAAGCGATCTATGAAGAAAATCTTGGATTTACTTCCATAGAATTCTTCTTACAAGCCGCACTTCCATTTGTGATTTCACATTTGGTCGTGCAACAGCTGCAAAATCAGCATAGCAAAACTGTTCACTAGTAGCATCTTTCACCTAGTTTTCAGTCATGTAATCAAAATAAAGAAATTGCGTGAGTTTTTCAAGGAAAATATTTAAGCTTATGTAATGACAATAAACAGCTTATCTTCCTGTGGTGTTTGGGGATTTAGCGATGCTGCATTTGGGCTGAAATAAGATGTCAATTTAGCGCCCATGATGGATACTATCTAGTTTGCAAGTAAAATCTACACATGAATTTGAAATTGTAGTTTTAAAGCCTGTAAAAGCTTGTTCAAAAATATCACTCCGTCTCGAACTCTTTACCACCAGTTCACATCTTGGCTACATCTTCAACCCATTTTGTGACTCCGTACCTTGATGTTTCATAACTTCTACTATGCTCCTTTTTAAACTGCTTTCTCAATTTCTTCATTCGCTCGAAAACCTCATGATGTGTGATCGAAAAAGATCAATGGAATCATGTTCAGAGTGCAACAGCTGGGAGAGCCTGCCATCAGCCGATGCCCGCCTCGGGCGCTACGGGCACAGCTTCACTACGCTGGGGCAGGAAGCCCTACTTTTTGGCGGATTCAACGGGCGCATGCTGGGCGACCTGCTTCGCTTCCAGCCCGGCAGCTGCGCCTTCTGGCAGGACTCCAGCTCATGCCAGCGTATTTTTCTACCTTAGCCCGAAGCAGCAAATCATCAACACCAAGCCTTGTTTGGAGGTTGCTGGGGAACCGTTTAGCTTGGTTGTAAAGAGGAAAAATTTTGGTAGTTAGACCTGCATATTGGGACAAAATTTGTCCAAATGTGTCCACTTCTTCGATCCTCTTTGACTCCAAACTTCCCCCAAAAGTATCCTTTGAAAGAACCCTACCAAGGCTTCAAAGAAATCACGATGAGGGCATGCCAATTCCAGGCGCCAAGGGCGGCATCCACTGCTACTGGCTGGAGGGGCGCTGTCTGGACCCCTGGGCTGCGGAAGAGCTCCAGCCAGGTTCTCCCCCCTAAGTCCCTACCCCCATCCTTCCAGCCCAAGCTCCCTTCTAGGCATTCAAAGCGACCGCAGCTGCCCGCTGCCGAGCCCGGAGGCGAAGTGCAGCGAGGCGGAGGAGTGTCTGGCCTGTACCTACCAGTCTGCCCGGCTGCTCCTGGTGCTCCGGCGCTTGTAGACGGGTTCCTTTTACTGCCTCTTCTTACGCCAGCACATTGGAAGCTGCTAGGGGGACTTGCTAGTAAGTGATTTCGGTGATACATTTGACAGGCGAGTAGAAATAGGACAGGTTGATTTGGATAAGATAATACAGGTCGGTTGCAAAGGACTACTTAGACTGGTTTGTTTCGATTGAAAATTAGTGCGTTCACCAAACATTGTTAAAAAGCAATCCAACCAGTTCAACTCTTTTAGCCGCTTCAAAACTAAGCCAAAATTTTAACTTAAGCTCACAGACTGTTTTGATCAAGCAAATCAGCTGTGATTATTAAAACCCTCCAATAGTGTACAATCATCAAAAAGACTAAAAGAAACTTTGAGTAATCGATGACGCTCGCCTCCCGTAACTGAATCACTAAGTAACTGAATCACTCCCGTAAGTCACATGCTGCCCTAAATATAGTTTCAAAGTGAAACATCAGCTTGGCGAGTAGAAGTTCACCAGTTCACCAGTTGCAGGCCTGCGAGTCCGGCGGGGTTCGGGAGGCCAGTGGCTGTGGGCCAAATGCCAGGGGCTGTGGGCCAGGAGCTGCTGTGGGGCGCAGCGTACCTGCCTGTGAGGCCAAGAGGGACTGCGTCTGGAGCACGCGGGTGAATGGCCTGCACGGACAGTGCCTCGATAAGGCTGCTCTTGGTCAGTCCCTATGCCTTCCTGGGATGAATGGGGGGCAGAGCAGAAGACTGCTGTGCATTGCTGGGTATTTTGAGGAATTAGGCAAAAGCAGGGGCTGCAAGCAGCAGTCGATGTTTCAACGGCTAGTATGGTCGTAATTATGAAATTGTGATCTTTTTTATTCCTTTTTCTTCTTTCTTTTTTTCCCCCCTTTCTTCTCCTCTCGCCGGGGCCGCCGACGGCCCCCCGGGCGGCTCCCCCTTTCCCCCTGTTATACCTATTTCCCGGGAAACCCTCCCCGGGGGAATCCCTCGGAACGGACAACTTTCTTTTTTTTACTAAACTACTCTCTCTCTGTAGAGGTGGAGCGCAGACCGCTTTGAGACACTCACCTTTCTTGTCAGCAGATCCTCGCCTTTAGCCCTACACCTTTACTATTACCAGACTTATCTCATTCTCACATCACATTCCAATCCGCTCCCTCTCACTCTTACATACCACAGACCACCACCTCCCCCTCCCCTCACCACACTCGCCCACCATCAGTAACCACTAACCCTAACCCTCCACTCACATGCACTTCTCCTTTCACATATCACAATTCTTTTCGGCAATATGTGCTTACTTTCGAAATGGTTGAGAACCGACTTACCCTCTTGGTGAACTTTCTGGTGTCTCATCGCGCTGAACTTCTGAGGAACTTTTTTTTTTCCAGTCTATATAGCGATTCCAATCTTCTTCTTTGAATTGGCCTAGCTTCCCTTGATGCGTTCTCCTATTACTGGTTGCTCCGCGCCCTTCTGCGCCTTACTCTCCTACTGCTCGTTTTCTAGTCATGTCCTTTGAACATAACCCACATCTATATAGCGCCATATGACCTACCCCTGGTCTATCCATACTGGGGCTCCCGCACATCGTTCGCATACCTCTCACTACGCATCGGAAGACTATTAGCAAGAAACAAAGAGGCGAGCCTTCCTAGCTGGCCTCAAGCCGCGCCCTCCTTCACGCAGAGATTAGCAAGAGGAAGCGCTAGATTCAGAATGGAAATGAGCCACCTTACCAACAAAGCTAGAGGCCTCCCCCTCCCACCTGCCCAGAAAAATTTCCCCTCCTCCAATCTTGAAACATTTCCATCATACTCCTTCATTTTGTAGCAAAGCCACTGGGCAAATTTACTTTAAACCGCTTAGTTATAGTTATAGCTCTTGTTTATTTTGAAAATATCTGTAGCTTGATATCGTGTCTTATTATGCAAAACCAGAATCAATAGCAGGGTTTCTTTTCTTTTTTTTGCCCATGGTCATGTGAATGCCCACAACAACCAGGGAACCAAAATGAAGATAAAAATTGAAGTAACTGCAGTACAATTCAGCAAAATTTCCTGGCCCCTCTTCTTTTTTGAAGGGCCCTTTTCCATTAAAATTTACTGATAAGAGTGCAAAATTTAATTCACCACCTTAAAGCCCAGCCTTTTCCTTCTTTCTTTCCAGATCAAATCAAATCTCCCTTCCCCCCCCCCCCCCGATGTTTAAGCAATTTTAAGTGCAACGAAGAAAGAAAGAAGGAAGAAAACAAGGCTAGAAAAAGAAAAAAAAAAAAAAAAAAAAAAAAAAAAAAAAAAAAAAAAAAAACAAAAAAAAAAAAGCACAAAAAAGCAAAATAAAAACAAACAGAAAAAAAATACCAAAAAAAATATATATTAGAATTTTTAAAAAATAATTAAGATGCCCCAGTCGAAGTTGATGATGAGCTGCTTTACACCATGCCTTGTAGAAGCCATGATGAAAGGTGGAAGCTAATGGACACAGATTGTAATGCAGCCAAAATTACTATATGGTGCAGAGTTCGAGGAAAAAATCTTTAAGATTGCCCAAGACGAAGTTGATTATAGCTGCTTGTACACCATGGCGTAGTAGATGCCATGAATACAGGTTTTCAACCATGGTTGATTGGTATAAATAATATTATTATTGAGCCATTTCATCTCAGATAAATTTAATTTTTAACCACAGTGGCAGCATACGTTACTTAGGTCAAAAGGAAAATTTTTTTCCCCCAAAAAAAAGGAATTGGAAAAGCGGAAAGCCCTGTAGAATATCCAGAAAAAATATGGCACGCAATCATATTTTTAAATGCCGTAATGAGGTTGGCGATTAGAAACTTAGCTGTCTTTGATTCTTTCTCCTGGTGCTGGATATTCTTTCAGGCCCCATGCATCCCTAAACCCTTTCTGTCCACAGAGCCCCACATTTTGCAGAGGACGCAAAGAGTGCTCGCCCGGAAGAAATCCTGAGCAAGAAAGAGGCCACCGGTTGGATGCCCCTTGAATTCCTTCCCTCCATGAGGTGATGATGAAAAACTGCCGTAGGCGTGGACTCCGGTTCGCCGACAGGAGTAGGAGGCGTGCTGGGGGAGTCGGAGCGGGTCTGCCCGGCCCCCTGCGCCGCCCACCGGGACTGCAACAGCTGCGCTGCCTCCGGTACCCACTGCTCAGCTGGCTGATGTTTCAAAGAAGAACACAAATTGTTATGGGCCGATTGGGTGGGTGATAGCTTTTCACCATACTCAGCCTCGGAGGATTTGATGTTTCGGAGAATGATCTTGAACGGAAGGAACAGTAAAGCAATCGATGTAGATGACGTAGCGACAATGGCTATCCGGGTGTCCAAAATTCGCATTTCCAACGTAGCGGATAGTCAGAAGATTTCACGCAGGTTCGTCTGGTCAGAAGATTTCAGCAAGAGAGCAGTGAACTTAGGCTCAGGATCGGAGGGTATGATGTTTCGTAGAATGATGATGAATGGCGGGAACAATAAAGAAGCAATATTTCTTGCAAGTCAAAGGTTATTCGGATTGAGGCTGCATGTGGTGCTCCAGCCTGCATATTCAAAGCTTTATCGGGAAAGTAATCGGTACACTGTGCGAGTTTCCAGAGGCAATGAAGAGCTGGAGCAGCTGGCGACACCGTCGGGATCGGGGAGGGCAATTTGAATGGAGAATGTTTTCCATAGTTTCGCAGAGCAGAAGGATAAAGCCTTCTGCTCAAAGGGAAACCAGGAGCCAATCTGGGAAAAACATAGGCCAACTCTGGGGATGGAACAAGGCAAGTTGGCCGATGACAGTGCCCGGCTCTGGACAGTGGGCGGGTTGGCCTTCACATCTTCCACCAGCACCTTCACCTTCCTGTGCACGGACTTCCCGCCCTCCTCAACCGCCTCTTCACGCCATCCATTAGTTCCAAAAGTGATTCACGCAAGCCCATCATTACCCCAACTAGAATCCTTCTTTTCATGCTGCCTTTGAAACATCAAACAAGCAAAGGCAATTTCAGGCTGTGTAAGTTGGATTTACTCCCCAGCATTTGGTAACCATTCGCCAAAATCTTTGCTTGTAAGGAGCATATTAGACGCAGGCAGTATGGGGTAAGGGATAAAGGCCCAGGTGATAAACGGGTGATAAGCGAAAAAAAATTTTTAAAATTTTTTTTGGAGCTGTTAATCTAATGTTATGGAATTTTGAAAAATCGGCACTAGGGGAAATGGTAGGTGAATGAAAAGATAGGTGCTTTTCACCTACCCAACATTCAGGACAAGGTTGACCACAAAAGGGACCAAAATGACCACAAACTTCCCACTAGTCATTGAGGGTCCAGGTGAAATGCTAGGTGAAAAGTATGGATAGCAAAACTTTTTGAGTTTAACCTTCTCTGACCCTCATATAATTGTTTATACACCATTCCAGCAATGGTTAAGAGTACACCAGTGCCCACAGCGAAAAAATACAGGAATTTTTCTATGCCACAAAAATTGAGAAAAATTTTAGTTGGGTAGGTGAAATGCAATGGTAATTGGTCGGAAGCGGGCAGTAGGTGGAATACAATGCAATGGTTGAGCTGGCTGGAGTAGGGCCAATGTAAGGGCAATGATATCTCTACGGGAGGTAGGGCCAATGTAAGGGCAATGATATCTCAAAAATTCCACTAACCCCCCACTGGCCGCAGGTCCAAAAGGGCTAATGGGAAAGAAGCGCTTTTGTTGTTTATGCATGAAAAGGGAGTCTTACGCCTGAGAGACTTATCTAGCTGAAACTGCTGCTATGCATAGCCTAAAAATGATGAAGCCTGAAGCTGGAGGCTGAAATTGGGGCGCTGGCGAGCAGAAAGTAGACAAGCAAAAGCAAAAACTCAAAATGTCGCCGAGCAGAAAGTAGACCAGAGGAGCGCCCTCCGCCCCCTGGGCCCAGGCCGCGCCTACCACTTCCCTGTCTTTGCGCACCCGAAGCACCATCTTCTCGGCCCACAATCGCAAACTTCCATCTATTGGTTTTCAGTCGATGAAGAGATTGTGGAAGGGCTAGGTGAAGGCTGCTTTTGATTTAGTACATAAGACGAAAGCAAAAATTGCAAAAAAAATCAAATTCTGGTGACTGCAGAGAGCTGGCGGGCATGCGGAGTTTTGTGGCGGAACATTGCGTGATTTCCAAGCGGTCGGGCAAAGCTAGTCTTGTGGCACTGTTCAGCTCCGACTCTCTGCTCAACGTACAGTGTCAAACTGCCCATGTTTTAATATTCTTTTCAGTTTTTGATTTGTTTGAAAGAAGACTAAAACGTGGCCAGTTTTAAAAATCGGCTAATTAAAACCTATTTTCCGTCATCAAAGCAAAACAATTTTACTATAAAACAAACAATAAAACAATCAAGGTAGAATAATTGAATCTAGGCATAATTGCAAGCAAAGCAATGCTTGTGTAAAACATCAGCGCTTTGCGTCAACTATGAAAAAGACCTAATTTCCGTTGTTCCACCTCTCTTGCCCCACAATCGGCAGTCCACATCCAGTCCGCTTGTCCATGTCCGATAGGCGTCAAAAGGCATTTCGCACCGTGGTCTTCATTTTAGGTTAACGTCTGTAAAATTATTTAAATTCTTTTATTTATTTTCATTTGCAATTTTATTCATTTGCAAACTGACATAGTAGTGTAGTGCCTGATTCAGCAATACCCAAGACGATCAATGGATAAAGGTTAAATTCACCAAATTTAGCCATTCGGACACTTCCGGCTCAGTTAATGAGCTGTCGGTTATATTATTCCATGATATAAGTGAATAATCATCTTATGGCCTGAATATTACTGAAACAAGCAAACTACAAAACAAAATGAATTATTAATTTCAGTGAATGCGGTGGGCCAATTTTAAAAAGCAAACCAAACTGATTATAGGGTTAGTGAGCGTAGGCATCGGCTGCTGTCTAGTACTGCTGGGCATAGCCAGCGCCGTAAAACGCAGCCTCTGGGCCTACACAGGACAAGGCCTCTGGGCAGGAGTCTACACCTTCCTCAACGGCTACTTTGCCATCAAGGGCTCCAAAAGACAGAGCCATCGGGTTGGTATTTTTTTGAATTTTTGGAGGTGCTCGAAATTGAGGAGATGGCAGAGATGGCTAGTAGCCTTTCTGGTAGGCTCATTGCTGGCAGTGGCCTTCTATCAGCTCATCGTCTGGTACTCCATACGCGGCTACCGCACCGACCTGGTCTACAGCAGTGAAGCTGTGCGCTGTTTTTTGCAAATTGCAGTTTAGGCAAAATTTTGCCACCGCTGGGCTCTGAACGAAATGAGAAGATATGAATATTTCGGTGTATGTCGAAAACGCTTTCATTTTTTAAAGCTATGAACTTCTATGGCTAAATAGCTTAGACAGGCCCTCCTAGTACAGAATATGCAATAAAAGTTCATGTAAGTTCGCGTTTCTGAGCAAGTAGCGCTGAAACTATGTTTTTCGCTACTATATAGGTATTTTCACATATACTGGCCCCTACCGCCTCAGGACTGCGAACTTACATGAACTTTTATTGCATATTCTGCACCAGGAAGACCTGCCGGAGCCATTTAGCAATAGAAGTTCATATGAATTTCGCACTTTTTCTATGCGTTTTGTTGAATATTTGCTTTTGGGTCTGTTTTTAGCTGTTTATCAGACAATTTGGCACCTGCCGCCTCAGGACTGCGAACTTACATGAACTTTTATTGCATATTCAGCACCAAGTGGACTTGCTGGAGCCATTTAGCAATAGAAGTTCATATGAATTTCGCACTTTTTCGGTGCGTTTTGTTGAATATTTAGTTGTTTGAGCTGGCCGGAATATAGGGTGAGGTGAAGTAATCGAGGGAGAAGGAGGAGGAAAAAGCGGCAAGCAATAAAAACGTGGGCAGCCCAGCAGCAGGGGACCAGTGGTGGCTGGCTGAGGTCTTCAGCTCGACCGAAGCAGTAGAGGTTTCGGTTTAGCAAAGGTTTCGCAAATATCCTGGCCTAGTCTTCACTAAAAGAATGTGTGAAGTTTCAGAGTTCGCCCAAGACTAAGCCGGGCTAAGTTAGCCCATTACTTGAAATGTCCCCGTTGTCCAACAATAATCTCAATCTAGTACACACTTTGCTCATCAATATGGGACTAGCATTGAAGGACAAGAGAAAAACTGGTGCAAAGAGGAAGGACAATCGGAACGCCAGGTGGGTGTTCACCAGGAAGGCCTAGTTCTGTGCTGCCATCAATGGCGCATGTTGCCATCAGACTCAACGTAAAAAGCTCAAAGAGCTTTAGAGTCAGCAAATCATCCCCGTTACCGTTCACAAATGTAGTAGCTATGAAGTTTTAAAGTCAAAAAACGGCCAAAAATGGCAAAAATTGGCTAAAATTTTCAATTATTTCATGTTTTTTCCATGCATGGAGCAGCCAAACAATATTGAATTACTCGTCAAAAGCCATGCATAGAGCTATCATATGCCAAGATAACTAAAGAATCCAGGTGGCGCCAAGACCCTCCTTAAAATGGCATCACGCATATTATATAAGTTACTAGTAATATTCGTCAGTGGTCGTGCTTCGCGCGGCCATCTATTGTTGGTGGCTGTGGTCCAACACATAATCATGCACATTGCATCAGGAATAAGTTTCATGCTAGAAATTTAGGTCTATGCTGGTTTCCATAAAGCTTCTCTCTTTTTAAATTTGCTGAGCCATTTTGCTTGCCGCTTTTTCCTCCTCCTTCTCCCTCGATTACTTCACCTCACCTTATTCTCCGGCCAGCTCAAACAACTAAATATTCAACAAAACGCACCGAAAAAGTGAAATTCATATGAACTTATTGCTAAATGGCCCCAGCAAGTCCTCTTGGTGCTGAATATACAATAAAAGTTCATGTAAGTTCGCAGTCCTGAGGCGGCAGGTGCCAAATTGTCTGATAAACAGCTAAAAACAGACCCAAAAGCAAATATTCAACAAAACGCATCGAAAAAGTGCGAAATTCATATGAACTTCTATTGCTATATGGCTCCGGCAGGTCTTCCTGTTGCAGAATATGCAATAAAAGTTCATGTAAGTTTGCAGTCCTGAGGCGGTAGGGGCCAGTATATGTGAAAATATCTATATAGTAGCGAAAAACATAGTTTCTGCGCTACTTGCTCAGAAACGCGAACTTACATGAACTTTTATTGCATATTCTGCACTAGGAGGGTCTGTCTAAGCTATTTAGCCATAGAAGTTCATAGGTTTCAAAAATTAAAGCGTTTTCGGCATATGCCGAATATTTCATGGTGATTCATGAAAATTTTAAGAAATAATTTTTTGTGATTAATTTTTTTTGAATTTTAAACATTTAACATTTTTAGAATTTTTAGAAAAAACAGTAATTGAAAAATTGAAAAAAAATTACGATGCTAATTGTCACATTAAGCCTAACAAATTTACGATGTGGATTAGGTTTTTGTTTGAAGCGAGCAAAAGGACTGAGCAAGGAGGAGGTAGAAGAATGCCAGGAGGAGGCCAGACGTCATGCATTGCAAATGAAAGAGCTCCCATCCCGCCAGCGGCTCTGGGTTTTCTGCGCCAACAACCTGGCCGCTTACCTCAACTTTGCCATACTGGTACTTGAGTAGCTCTTGACTGAAAAAAACATTTCTTCAATCTCATTTAAACTATTTCTAAATTTTCAAGAGGAACATCGAACTGAGACATTCGCTGACTGCCTCGCGCTGATCTCTATTGGTGGTCATGGCTTTGCCGAACTCAGGCCCTGTTTTGTGTCAAATGAACAAATAAGAATACCAATTAAAAAGTAGAGAAGCATTTTCAAACTTTTTTTAAGAAGGTATCTATAACCGTCTCATTTGAATCATGCTGCATCAAGCATACTTGACCTATCCCACTCAACGCCCCCCTCAACAAACCATGCAGTTTCTTATGCTGGTAATGACGGGAATCATTCCTAAGTAGTGGTTTTAGGTGGTCTGTGAGGTGGAATCGGTGCTGGGGATTGCGACGGGCCTTGGTCTTCTGCTGGTTTTCCTCTGCACCAACTGGACAGCAGAGGAGCCACGTCCCGGGTCCCACACTGGATCTGTGGAAGTCGGCGACCAAAGCCTTCCTGCCTCCTCCACCTCAGTCCCTAAGTCTCGGCCCATGGCCCACTTTGACTTCGAACCCCCAGTCTATCAATCAAATCTTGAGCCGAATCTTTTGGTTGCTCCCAATTCTAGTCCTGTCTCACCTTCGGCTACTTTTATCAACGTGAAGACAGCCCCTTTGCCTTGAGGCCCTTATCCCACTTTTTTAATTGTACAGTTTGGCAGGGCAGTGAAAAAATGTTTTCGATTTTTGCGTTGATCGTCAATCAAATTTCCTGCATTAGGCCGAGTTATTAGGAATGCATATTTTGGTGATTGTCGCTAGAATATTCCGACATAAACAGTTACTGGTGATCCTTTGTTTTTGGCTTCGTACAATGTAATTGCTAAAAATTAAACAATATTTGAAACCATTATTATCATATATTTGTGCCCAGGATTTTGCCGCAGACTTTCAAAAAGTACCTTCTTTTCAAATGGGTTGCGATTAGTTTAAGCTTAGGCTTATGTTCAGGCTTGGGCTTAGGTTCAGGCTTAGGCTTAGTTTAAGGCTTAGGCTTAGATGAGTTAGTACAGTGACGGTAGTGCCTCTTAAAAAGTGCTAATTTTGAAACTCTGCGGCAAAATCCTGGAGGGATTGATTTCCATGAAAGTGAAACTCAAGCGAAACTCTTGGCAGTCATCAGAGGCATTTGATAATGCTGCTAATTTTTGAGCTTGCTTAAGTGCCTGTTTTTCTCTCATCCACCAGAACATTTGCACATTCGCAATGACCCTTTTTGACAACATGGCCCAGAACCAAAAGAATCATCAAACTAAATCACAAAATCAGCAGCCAAAAACACTCTAGCTTTCATCAGCCATTCTGCGCCGTCTCAGCACAGCAGCTGCGGATGAGTTGAAGCGAAGATTTGGATGCAGCCAAGACTCGGCCGCCTGCCAGTCCACAGGTTCTGCCAGCTCTGAGGTTCGGATTTCGTCCAGACATCCTCCGGCCTCCTCTTCCCAGGCCCAGTCCTGCAGGTGGTTTTTTTTGAAATTTTAGGATTTATTTTTGCGCGGCCGAAGGCCGCCTGCCGCGAAGGGCAGGGCAGTCAGAGCTCCGGAGGCTGGAGGGCATGGGTGCGGAGGCCCCGGAGCGTAGCCTAGCATGCGAAGCATGCTAGGCGAAGCGTAGGGGCCGTAGCACCCGTGCCCGGAGGCCGGAGGAGCTCTGGCGCCCTGCCCGAAGCGGCGGGCGGCCAAGGCCAGCTTAAGCAGTTACCCCATTTTTGCGTCCGTCTGTCCGCATATATATATATATATATATGTGTGTCCCAGGCCCGTACTCCGCGGTTTTTCAACGAAATTGGCTGATTTTTTGCATGAAGGTCCGCCTAGGCGGTGCCTCGGGACCATTTTTGGCGCTTGGCGTAATTTTGACATGCATGGCCCATAAGCAAAGCTTCTAGGTGGTATGTGAGGTGGAATCGGTGCTGGGGATTGCGACGGGCCTGGGTCTTCTGATGGTCTTCCTCTGCACCAACTGGACAGCAGAGGATCCACGTCCCGGGTCCCAGGCTGGCTCTGTGGACCAGAGCCTTCCCGCACCCTCCACCCCAATCCCTAAATCTTGGCCCAGAACCTCCTTTGACTTCGAACCACCAGTCTATCAACCAAATCTTGAGCCGACGCTTTCGGTTGCTCCCAATTCTAGTCCTGTCTCACCTTCGGCTACTTTTATCACCGTGAAAACAGCCTCCTTGCCCTGAGGCCCATATCCTGCTTTTTTTTAGTTCTACAGCTTGGCAGGTTAGTGAAAAATATTAAATAGCTTAAATGTTGTTGAGCTTTGAATTAATCATCAATCGAATTTCCTGCTTTTGACATAAACGGATATTTGTGATACGTGGCATCGACTCGACTATTCGAGGAATTGAGAATGCTAATAATTTTTGAGCTTGCTTGGTGCGTGGTTCTTTCATCCACAAGAACATCTGCCTGCACATTCAAAATGACCTTTTTTGACAACATGGCCCAGAACCAAAAGAATCATCAAACTAAATCACAAAATCAGCAGCCAAAAACACTCTAGCTTTCATCAGCCATTCTTCGCCGTCTAAGCACAGCAGCTGCGGATGAGTTGAAGCGAAGATTTGGATGCAGCCAAGACTCGGCCGCCTGCCAGTCCACAGGTTCTGCCAGCTCTGAGGTTCGGATTTCGTCCAGACACCCTCCGGCCTCCTCTTCCCAGGCCCAGTCCTGCATGTGGGGTTTTTTAGGCTTTATTTTTTAAGATTATGTCATAATAGGTAGGAAATCAGTTTGAAATTTCGAGGCACAAGTCTAAGAAAGGATTTGTGCCAAATATATGTTAGCTCATTTTTTAGATCAAATGGCAGCGAAATAAACCAATTTGATGAATGAAAGGGATGAATGAATCAAAATTTTAGACCAACAATTGTAAAACACTGTGATATATTGTTGAATGATGACAAAAACCTTTTCGGCTGAAGATGGTTCAGGCTCCGTGTCCGAACTGGAATGGTTCTGTTTCTCAGTGGCGCGAGCCATCCCCCCAGGATCGGCTTCACTATCACTCTAAAATATGACCTAATATCTCTCTGCCGTTTTCGAGGCTTATTCCGAATTGGATGGGTAGCCAAAGCCTTTGCTTTAAAAAAAACGCAAAATCAAAGAAGTCAAAAATTTGGCCGAGTTGCTCAATTCTTGAAATAAATTTGGCCGAATTATGCTGGTGGAAATAAAATGAATCTTTGAATCGTTGATTCATTTAATCGTGTGAAAAACCTTTTCGTCTGTAGGTGATTCAGCCTTCGCGTCTGTTGAGAGTTCGCTGAGAACTTCATTCGACCCAACCGGCTCAGGACTGCTTTCTTTTTCACTCTGAAGACCAATATTTCTGAGCTTGACTGGGTATTGATAGACAACGGCCTAATTTTCAAAAAGCTCACAAAAGGAAGACATGATTTAGTTTGATTTAAACACTAGATCTATGTATGAACTAGCTAAATAGAAACCTTTTCAGAAGGTTGCGTAGATGATCTGGAGCCGAAATTTGTCTGAAATTGTGCTGAACGAATAAACTTTCAGCTTGATAACTAGAAGGAAACCTCTGCTGTGCTAGTTTCCTCTTTCGTTGACGCAATTTCTTCTAGTTCTGTTTTTGCCACCTTCAAGTTTCAAGCAAATTTGGGATGCTAAAAGCAATGAAAAGAAAAGATAATGATTTAATGATATAAAAGCAAATTTAATGATATAAAAGATAAGCAAATTTAATGATATAAAAGAAAAGATGTAATGAAAAGTGTATTAATGAAAAGTAATGAATTGCTTGCTTATTCGCTCATGCTATTCTTTTCTGGCTCATTGCTTTTACGAGAAAAAAACTTATGAAATACAGCAAATTTATCTTCTATTAGTCAATTTTTGCGCGGCCGAAGGCCGCCTGCCGCGGAGGGCAGGGCAGTCAGAGCTCCGGAGGCCGGAGGGCATGGGTGCGGAGGCCCCGGAGCGTAGCCTAGCATGCGAAGCATGCTAGGCGAAGCGTAGGGGCCGTAGCACCCGTGCCCGGAGGCCGGAGGAGCTCTGGCGCCCTGCCCAAAGCGGCGGGCGGCCAAGGCCAGCTTAAGCAGTTACCCCATTTTTGCGTCCGTCTTTCCGCTATATATATATATATATATATATATATATATATATATATATATATATATATATATATATATATATATATATATATATATATATATATATATATATATGTGCCTCCGGGGGCGGGCCTCCGCGGTTTTTCAACCAAATTGGCTGATTTTTTGCATGAAGGTCCGCCTGGGTGGTATCTCCAGGCCATTTTTGGTGCTTGACGTAATTTTGCGTTTTTCGCCCAAAACCTAAAATTTTGATGTTTCAAAGTACCAAAATTCATAAATCGCTGGTTTTTCAATGAAATTGGCTGAAATTTTGCATGAAGGTCCGCCTGGGTGGTATCTCCAGGCCATTTTTGGTGCTTGGCGTAATTTTGCGTTTTTTGCCCAAAACCTAAAATTTTGATGTTTCAAAGTACCAAAATTCATAAATCGCTGGTTTTTCAATGATATTAACTGAAATTTTGCATGAAAGTCCATCTAAGTGGTGGTTTGGGACCTTTATTGGGGTTTTGCGAAATGTTAGCTTTTTTCTCAAAAACTTAGTATTTTGATGTTTCAAAACAGAAAAACTCATAACTCCCTTGTTTTTAAACAAAATCGGCTGAAATTTTGCATGAAGGTCCTCCTAGCTGGAGGCTTTGGACCATTATTTGGGCTTTGAGAATATGGCTTTGAGAATATGGGGTTTTTCCTAAAACATAAAAGTTTGATGTTTCAAAATTGAAAAATTTATTAATCCTTGGTTCATCAACCCAATTGGCTAAAATATGCTCATGTAGCTTAACAATATTGCTTGGAATAGAGGCCGCGCATCTTGGCGACAGCCGAGAATACCTTGTTTGAAATGGGAAAACGGAATAAAAAAAAATTCTTCTGGGGAAACGCTATTTTCGGTAAACCTGTTGTAGAGGTGGAGCTGGTTCCAGCTCAGCAGGCTCTTCCTCCTCCGACTCCTCCACTCCCCTGCTCACCTCCGCTTCCACGATAATACTGGAGCTGTCAGAGGCCTCCTCTGCAAGCCACGTTCCTTCATTTCACCTCCTTTTCTCTCACTTAGGCCCAACCTTCCCAACTCCTCTCCTCCGGCTCAGAGGGGGAGCAGGCAGCAGTGCTTTCGGACTCTTGCTTGAGGTTGGCCAGCTTCTGGGACACCTCTGACGCCACGGAGGCTTCCAGAAAGGCCAGAGATTCCCGGAGCTCGCTCAAGCAGACGGCAAATCTGAAAAGGTTGGAGTATGGGCAAGGAATGTGGCTGAAGTAATGAACGTAGAGTCGTGCTCTTTGGCGTAGGCGTAGAGCTTCTGCAGCAGGGCCAAGCGCTCTTCATCGGGCAGCTGCAACGCATACTCAGTGGTTTAATGTTTCACCGTGTTGATTAATTTTAAAGTGCAAGGGTGTTCAAGCGATTGTTTTCGCATCTGAAGCTCCTCATTTATCCTCAACAAACAAGCTAAGACAGCTCAAATTTCAAGAACTGCCACCAAAAACTAATGCCAGACTTTTGGGAAACTTCTTAAGGCCTGAAATAATGTTTACCTGAGCCTGGCTTAGTCGTCGATGAAGCGTGGACAAAGCAGCAGCGTCCAGTTTAGCCAACAGCTCCTCCAGCCTGTCCAATCCTGTCCCAGCTCCTTCCGTGGCCACTTTGTATGCCAGGCTTCCGAACACGCCGGCCTCGGAAACGGCCTGCAACCCGACTTTCTTATGTTTCATCTGAATGGGCACATATACTGTAGGAATTGGAAAGTCATGATCAGAAGAATGTTAGGCCGTGAAAAACAAAGTATGGCCAAGTGAGAATATTGCGCTTTGAGGAAGCGAATAAAGTTTTGGCAGCAAAGAAAGTGCCGAACTAGGTGTGGGAACTGGGCAAGGGTTTCGGTGATCGGAGCAGCGTTGGCTCGGCTGAGATGAGGCTCCAGGACGCGGACTATGTCCAACGGCTCCTGGCCAAGGATCCGGGCATAGTCCAGCTCTGCAATGCTCACTGCATTTTGCTCTAGCAATGAAGCTATCAATTTCAGATATAACAACCGTAGAAGACTAAAAGTATTGAACAGCTAGGCACATTAGGCCTAATAAATTAACACAATGAAACATCCGCCGATCAAGTATCGGGGGGAGCAATAAGTCTTCGCCTGTTTTACTTTGCATGGTTTCATTTGCGACCTATCCATGAAGGCTCATATTTGGCCACAACGTGGTCATATCACCCTTAATGCTGTTGTACCAGCCTATTGAGAAAATTCTGTTCCAAAGAAATTTACTTTAGATATTACTTTATGATGAATAATCGGATTGCCAAGGGTGATAAAGCAATTTACAATAGAGAAAATGAAGAAATATTTCATTAACTGCCATAACTATTAATATTCACGATTTTTTAAAACCAATTTAGCACAACAATAGTGGATATTAGATCTAAATTCAGACCAATTTACAGCTTGCTCTGATCATTCCTCGAAGAGTAATAGGTAGTTAAAAAAAGCGAAGACTTAGTGCCCCCGGTAGAACCCAATCATTCATAAACTGCCCAAAAGACCGACGCCAAAGAAGGCGGCTTCCTTACTGGGCATGAGCTTAGCCAGAGTCTTCAAGGCCAGTCGATGGGCGGCAGCCGTTCGATCCCCGCAGCCTCTCTCCAACAGCACCAGGAACAGCGCCACCCGACTGTGCTCACGCCCGTTCACTGCCACAATCATTGTGCATCGGTTGATGAAAGGCAAAAATAGACCTTTCATCATCCTCTGCAATGACTGGCAGTGAGCGGGTCTGGTCTGGTCATTCCGGCACCCCCGCATCAAGCTGGACGCTTTTCTTTGGGAGTGCTGGAATGACTAAGCCAGACCCGTTCACTGCCAGTCATTGAAGAGGATGATGATAGGCTAAAGAGGAGGTGAGATGGTACGCAGGGGCAGGACGGAGGAGTGGAGGGCTTGGCGGAGGCGGGGCTTGTCGACTGCGAGAGCGGAGATGAGACTGTGGGACTTGATCAGGGCCTGGGCCTCCACCACGCTTACCCTGCAGAGGAGGAGAGGTGAGCTGAGGGAAGAGGAAGGACTGAGCATTCTGCTTGTGTTTTAGGGGCAGTGTTTTTGGAGTTTTAGGGGGTGGTGGATTTGCCCGACAGCCGAATGTTTTTGGTTTACAGGTAATCAGCTAGTTTTAAGGTTTCCTTGATGGAAACAGGCTACGTTGGATCGTTCTTATAAACTAGCATAACCCAGCTAGTCACCGTTATGTTGCGATCAGTGACAATTACACCCGGAGCATTAGAAACCCAACATTTGAGGCCAAAGAAGAGTTCGATAGCAGGATTTGAAAAATCTCTGTCCCTGACCTTTAAAATAGAGCCAACTAACATTATGGTTCCCTACCGTTATAAAACTTTTCCTTGCATTATGAAATTAGAGGTTATTCTACGACCTGCATCTTATAAAGCCAATGAAAAATTTTGAAACCGATTGACATCCTGTGGAAGAATTCGAAATGTTTCAGAAAGAATTTAAGGTCAAATAGCTTTGTTCATGGCCAATGTAAGGTGTCTGATCTTGCAAGTTATGACATTTTTATGCTTCTATGAGGATTTTCGGGAAACTCAAAAAGGGCATTTTGTAAAACTTCTACCTTATGAACCTCATTGCGATGTGCCAAGCTTAAATCGTCTGAGGATAAAAACATAAATCTTCAATTTATCAGTTTCCAAAAACGCCAAGCAAAACCAACGAGGAGCTGGTGAGTAGATGCTCCAGGTGAGCCATGCGAATCTCCCAGGCATCCAGCCTGTACTCTGCGCCCAAGGCCAGCGCTGCTTCGTAGCAGGCCTCGTCTGTCGTCCTCAATTGGACTCAAGGGTCTTATAGGATGGATTGGCTGAGGTGGAAGGGGGGACAAACATGGCAATGCCGAGGATGGTGTCCCGACGGTAGTCCGCCTCTGCCAGGAAGCGTCCCGCATTCACGTCTGCAACATGCGGCAATATTGCCATCAGTTGCGCAAAGGAAAGCTGTACCCAGAAAGTGCATGTTTCAGGCTACGGTTTTACATAGTTACATTGATGGGTGATTAATTCCAAATATCCCAACTTCCCAAGTATTTCCTATTCAAATTTAGTGGCTTTTTTGAACACTGAGAGGGAAAACTCATGGAGGAAGAGAAAGATGGAACCCAGTACATTTTTGAAATTTCAAAGTTTTGCTAATATTATATCTGGTACCATCGGCAGGCCAAATGTGGGTCTCTTTTCGCCAAAATTTGCAATTGACTCGAGTAAAGAGTAAAGGAAATACATTTTATACTAGTGGAATCTGCTGCTTGGACAGTTGCATTTTGTTTTTGGCGCGCAGATCATTCTTTCCATGCGCGCCCAAAAACAAAATGCAGATGACGCAGCAGATTCCACTAGTATAAAATGTATTTCCTTTACTCTTTACTCGAGTCAATTGCAAATTTTGGCGAAAAGAGACCCACATTTGGCCTGCCGATGGTACCAGATATTTCTTCCACTTTTAATATAGTAGAAAATATATAAATACAAATTTTATAATGTTAGTTATACATTGAGCTAATATTTTATTAGATAATAAATAAATAATAAACAAAAAAATCTTTTTTTTAAATTATAACAAAAAATTTTTGATCAAAATTCGATTTTGAAACAAAATCGGAAATTACATTGCAAATCTACTGGTAAACTTAAAAATTTTTGAGAAATTTTCTTAGCTTCTAATCTGGAGAATCGATTTGTGTGAGAAAAGAGCTTTACTTTAGGCCTTCCGATGGTACCAGTTGTTTTCTCAACTTTAAACAGACAAAAATAAAAAAAAGAATGCCTGGGAAGGATTCGAACCTGCCAGGTTCATTCAGCTGTCCAATCGCGTACCCCACTACACCACTGCTGCATATATCCCCTTAGCTTAACTTCAGATTTATCAATAAATAAATACATGATGAAGCCCAGTGACCTGGGGGCGGGGGGGGGAGAAGAGAAATGAATACCTACTATCGTCCATTGAATAGATGCGTAGGAGAAGAAGAAGAAGAAGAAGGAGTTCGGACATTTGGTTTTTTGCATTTTTCATGGTAAAAAAAACCGTTTCATGCAAAAGTCAAAAGATAAACTATAGTCAATTCGATGTTGCTCTTTCCATTGCAGAAAAAATTAACACGATTGGAGCTTTCTGCGAAGAGCAGCAGCCTTATCAAAATTGAGATCTAGCAATAACCCCTAAAACGTACACCTGGGTCGAAAAGAGGGGCTGGGCGCTGACGGTTCGCTTTGCTCCCTCGCGCCAGCCCAATGGAAGATTCAAAATTCTGACAATTTTTTCCAGATATAGACCGGCTGAGAAGTATCGTAATAAATTACCCGGAGCAAGGCTGCTGATGACATGCAGCTTTCGCAGACGTTGCAGACGTTGCAGGGTCTCCACTAGAGCCTTCTTTGGCTGAGATGCTGGGAATTTGGCCAGCCTCTCCCAGACACCCTGAATAAAAGCTTGTCGATTATCAGCATTTTGCTGCCGCTTCTTATTGGTGCTTTTTTGACAAATAACTAAAATATAAAACAAGCAAAGGGTTAAGTTGGAACAGTCGAAAGAGAAAAAGATCCACCTGAATGAGAGCCAATGGCTGGTGGGAGAAGGCGGCTGGACTGGCGCAGAGTTGCAAGGCGGATAGATAGGCTTGGGCCAGCAGCACTCTCTCGTCCGCGTGGAAACGACCTGAAGGACGAAAAAAAGGGCGGTGAGTTGGTAGTCAAAGGATTGAATAAGAATCAAAATTGGAATTAGAAAAGAATTTTGAAGAATCTCATTAGCTTTGTCTGATAGTAGCAGCAGCTAAAATCTAAATTACAATGATGATGATGGTCGCTAGTAGAGCAAATAAAGGTTTCAGAACAAATTATTGTTCTCCGACTAAATGTTTTTGTTCTGATAGTAAAAAAGGTATTTATTTTTCTGGTCAGCAAGATTATTTCAGCTAAAATTATGAATCAACCGAAAACACGCTGCAGCAGTTTCTCGTCCTGGACAGAGAGCAGACAGCCCAGCCCCAGGCTTGCATCGCCTTACAATCGACTGCAGTTAACCTTAGCTAGCTCAGCAGTTGATGTTACAAGAACTTTTCAAAAAAAGAAACCACAACTAAATTGCTAATGCCATGATGCTTTTTTGGTAGACTTCCCGTATTTAAGCACTAATTTTGGGTTTCTACGTTCTGCCTGTTTATTCAACTTTGCTATCCTCATTAGACTGGTTCTTTTTTGTGCCCAGGAAAAAGAGATGAGACTCTAGTGACGGAAAAGAGCAGGGAATTGCAACGTCTAAGCCAGTGGGAAGCAATCAGAAGTAGTGCTTGCTCCGTGAGCTCCTCCTTAGGGCCCTCATCGCTTGCCAACTCCTCATTCAGCATCAGCAGCCGTAGCAGCTGCGACGAGCTTTGCTCATCCTCAGCTACGTTTGCCTCGGCTGCAAGATTTTTTTAGTCAAAAACGGTTTAGGGAAAAATGAAATAAACCAATATATCACGAGTAACTATAACTAAACAAATTTTAAAATATTATTAAAAATCAAGTCATTTTGAAAATTACTTTAGTCTAACAAACTGCTAAGGACTGAAAGCTCTCATTCTGTATTTTGGCGGCAAAACTTGAAGCAGAAAAGCGCTTTTGAAAACCGCACTTAACCTTGCTGTCCTCCGGAGGAATAGTAGAAGCTGTCCAAGGGAAAGTCCCAAGTCTCTACTTGCCCAGTTCGCCAATGAAGCGATTCATCCTGCCAAAATCTACCAGCTGATTTGAAGGGACTGGCACGGTTGAACAAAATCTTCACCTTCAGCAACTCCGGAATATCTTGCACATTTCGTTGGCTGTTCGCGAACAAAGCATCGGAAACAGCAATTTTCTGGGCTTGCCTGGACAGTTCGAGACCTGCAAGCCCACAGGCACATTGACGAGTCTACGCAGCTGCTTAAATAAAATTTATCCACATCTAAGATTCTCCCTTTCCAAATTCCACAATCTTTATTTGAAAATTCGTACTCAGAAGCTTTCTTTAAAGCTAAATACCAAAATTCAACAGTCACATCCAATTTCAACGATCAATATTCAGATTCATAGCTTGCATTTCCGCTATTCCTTCCAAAAATTATTTGATAATTATGATCAATTAATTTATTTCTCCATCACCCTGAACTAACAGAGTGGCAGCTGTTCCGCAGGTGCGTGCTTGAGGAGGAAGGCGTGAAGGTTGGACAGCTCCTGCTGACCAAGTCCCTGGGGTGCTTGCTGGGCCAGCTGAAGAGCTTCCTCCCAAGCCTCGCTTGCCTCTGCCGCCATCAACCGCTCCAGCATCTCAGCTGCCACCGTCCAGTCTCAAAATGCCCCTCAACTTATTCTGGTAGGTGGAGCGTAGGTATAATGTAGGTATAATTGGCTGCAAATTCGTCGATAAATTCAAACAGGTGTGACCTAGAGCATTTCAGCAAAATAGATGAGTTAGGTTGAGGTTTATTATACAAATCGTCAAAAAGGTAGAACCTCCCAGCCAATTAAATGCCCTTAGGTGAAGCAGATCTAGTGCAATGCGTGAAACATCGGCCCACCGGATTCAGCAAGAGCTCGGCTGGCGATGGCGCGAAGGACGGCAGCTGTGCGCTCTTGCTCGTCAGGGGAGAAAGCTTGTAGGAGGTGGGCCAGACGAAGCAGTGTCTCCGCCTCCTTCCAGCCTTCCTTCTTTTCCAGCGCCTCGGCCACATACACGCCCTGGACAACTCACTTCCTCTACTCACCATTTTGAGGTTGCAGTTTTTTAAAAGGATGGGAAGCATAGAAAAATTAGACAATTCTGGTGACACTGCCGCTACAATTCTTGATCCAATCCATGCTTATATAGCGCTCAGTATTTATTGGATCATTTTGGGCAATGTGGTAAAGCAACTATGAATAGGGGTCTTATTCAAACAATCCTGTCAGCAAAATACTTCCCTGCTACTTCACGAAAATATACGTGAGCTGAAGGAAACTGGACCTTGTCCTCGGCCATGACGAGGCGTATAGGAAGCTGGTGCAGGCCAATGCTTTCCAGCAGCTCTAGGGCAGAGAGGAGATCCACCTGCCGCTTCACATCAAATGGTCTCGGCTCACCCACCAGGCCCAGGCAGAGTTTGGCCAGCTCTATCTTCAATTTAGTCTATTAATTTCATCTTAAATTAATCCTCAATTACTGCTTTCAATTAATCTTCACCCGTAGCTCTTCAATTCCTAAAGGCATTGGGCCTGATAAAGTCATAGAAGATATAAATGAGACGGTGAAACCTCGTTATCGTGAATAGAGCTGGCGCTGGCAACGTAGCTGCTGGCTGCGGCCAAGGCCAGGCGAAGGCTGGCTGGGTAGGCCAGCTTTTCCGAGTCTAGAGGTTCCAACATTTCCAGGAATGGATGAAGCCATGGGTGCTCAAAACCTTGCTCCGTAGGAGAGAAGCTGGCAAAGGCGTCGGCATAGGCAATGCTTTGCGGATCTCCGGAGTTCAGCAGGCCTTCCACCAGGATCTCCTCCACCTCACCCTCCGTCATCTGATAAATCATGCATTTTTGGCATCATTAGAAAAATACAGTTTTACTTTTACTCGAGAATATGTAGCCTTTTAATAACAATTGTTATGCTTACTTTGGCTTGCTAAGGCTTGTGTTTCGCATCAGGATTGGACTTTTACTTAGACTTAGTGCTTTGTAAGTGAGGAACCATGAAAAATGGAAAGTTTATACCAAATGTCCAGCTATGCGAAATGACACCTAATAACTAATACACCTAATGCTCCACGATGAACCTTTAAGCGAATTCCCGCAATTATCTTGCGCTGCAATATATGAACTGAAAATACTCAAGCTGCAATTCCATTGACGAAAAAGTATTTTTAAATTTTTTTTGAAGGACCTAAATACCAAACAAGCTCCACAAAACTTTCCAGAATTAGAGAAAAATGAAACCAGATTAGGCCAGACGAGAGGCGGCAGGGCCTTGAGGTCGGTGGCCAACCGTTGCCAATCCACCAGGCTCCAGGCATAGCCCTGTCCTTCCTGTTCCTCTGCTGAGCCTGCCTTGGTCACCAGGCGGCGAATGAGGCTTTTAGCCAGCTTCAGCCCCTCCTCCTGAAAAAACATCAATATCTGCTAAATCTTTTATTTTGGCGGGGCCGAAGGCCGCCTGCCGCGGAGGGCAGGGCAGTCAGAGCTCCGTAGGCCGGAGGGCATGGGTGCGGAGGCCCCGGAGCGTAGCCTAGCATGCGAAGCATGCTAGGCGAAGCGTAGGGGCCGTAGCACCCGTGCCCGGAGGCCGGAGGAGCTCTGGCGCCCTGCCCGAAGCGGCGGGCGGCCAAGGCCAGCTTAAGCAGTTACCCCATTTTTGCGTCCGTCTGTCCGCATATATATATATATATATATATATATATATATATATATATATATATATATATATATATATATATATATATATATATGTGGTTCCGGGGCCCGTACTCCGCGGTTTTTCAACGAAATTGGCTAATTTTTTGCATGAAGGTCCGCCTAGGTGGTATCTCCAGGCCATTTTTTGTGCTTGACGTAATTTTGCGTTTTTCGCCCAAAACCCAAAATTTTGATGTTTCAAAGTACCAAAAATCATAAATCGCTGGGTTTTCAATGAAATCAGCTGATTTTTGGCAGGTACATCCGTCAAAGTAATATCTTGAAGCTGGCAAAAGGAAATTTCGAAATAATTGTATTTATTGATTTATAGTCAAAAACCCAAAATATTGATGTTTCCAAATTTTGAACATGCATAAGTCCATGGTTTTTCGATGAAACTAGCTGATTTTTGGTATGTACATCCGTGAAAATAATATCTTGAAGCTGGCAAAAGGAATTTTGGAAATTTTTAGTATTTCTCGATTTATAATCAAAAACCCAAAATCTTGATGTTTCAAAAATTGGAACATGCATAATTCATAGGTTTTCATTGAAATCTGATGAATTTTGGCATTTTCGTCTAGGTGGTGTCTTGAGGTGAGGCCGCGCATCTCGGCAACCGCCGAGAATACCTTGTTTTAAATGTTTTTACTGAAATTTTGCACGAGTTTTAGTTTTGAAGCAAAATAAATTACGAGTAAATTACGAGCATGATAGTCTAGAAGCAAAATTTTTTATCTGATTTTAATTGTGATGGTACTCAATTTCGCGCAATTCCTGATCCTCGATTTTTTGTTTATTAGATTTTTACCATAAAGCCCACCAAATTTTGAAAATTTTCAAATCCAATCTAGGAAATAGGAAAAAGACTTCTCTTGAGATCTGCTGGGTGAAAGAGCTTACGTCAGGTTGTGCTCCCGGCAAGGCAGAAGCGGCTGTTTCCAGACTCACGCTCACCTGCAAAAGAGCCGATTCCACCAGCAGCCTCTGCATTCCACTGCGAGGAAAGCGAGTGAAGGGAGCTAGTAGCATTTCGGATGAAGAACTAAAATCAAGAAGGGGTGTTTCCTAGCCCTTTGAGCCCTTTCAAAGAAGTGAGTTCTTTTCAGAACAATTTTTGTTACTTTTATGTTCATTTTGCCTCCATTCACCCAGAAAAAACCCCCACAAAAAGCAGCTTGACAGGGTAAGCATCAGGCTAGCTTTGCTTTAGACCCTTTTAGCCAGCTAATTTGATGCAAGAGACGAGGGATCGGGAATCCAAGGGAATTAGATCCAATCTAACCTGGTACTCGTCGAGAGTCGTGAAGAGGCTGAGGAGACGGCTGAGCTGGCTCTCGGCAGCCTGAGCTTCAGGGCTCAGTGGGCCGGCGTCGTCGAAAACCGCCAGCAGTCGACTGACGGGCAGCAGGAGCTCCGACGAACGTCGCTCACTGCTCAGGACGCAGTCCTGCAGTGAGTCAATCCGACATAGTCTACTCACTGCGCTCACGTTTCAAGCTTTGCATTGAAGTCGTTGTCGGAAAATAATTTCAATGAGCTGAAGACAGGATCGCTGAAGTCATTGCCTAATCTTTATCTTAGCGATAAAGTCCATAATACATTAGAAGTTAAGCTAGTGCAGAGGCGTTTTAACTGCAGTGTGCTGGTCTGTCAGATAGCAGGCGAGAAACGACAGCAAAGTTAGAGCACCTGAGGTGTCTTGGAAAGGGTCAAATTCTTGGTATAGTGTTGCATATATCTGAGTATAGGAGAAATGAACCTGAACGAGGAGTATCAGATCGGAGGCGTCAAATCCCAGCTGCTCCAGTAGAGCAGGCTTGGGAGCAGCCATTCTTTGCTCCTCCAGCATCGCTTGCAACAGACTCAGCGATTTCTTGCCCGCTTTTAGCAGGTACTCCCTTCAAACCGCATCAAATCAATCGCCTGCTCTTCTAATTCCATAACCAATGTCTGCAACTCAGACATTGAAAATTAAAAAAATCATGAAAAATTGAGCATGCTGAGAAACTTGCGGATACCGAGTAGCTGACTTGGCCGAGCCCAGGCCTTGTCCTTCTGCCCAGCGCAAATATGGCAGTACTTGCGCAGACATCTCCCCTGGCACATCCTCCAGCGATACCTCCATTATCATACCATTCACTCAATCCATCAAAAGGTGTACAAAAAAACATTTTTCACATTCCCCTAAAGACATCTAGCCGTCGAATGAGCCAGATACCAGGAAGCCAGATTCTATATGGTCACAAAGCACAAAAACTGCCGTATATTTCAATGTTTTCACTAAATTCTTGGAACTATTGGATTTTTAATTTGCTCAGATAATTCAGTGCCCACAGTTCGACACAAAATTTGTCCAGCAGCTGTTTTTCCCCAAATTTCTAATTTTCTTTAAAAACCCTAATTCCTCGTATCTCACACAACGTCTGCCATCCAATTCCTCAACTTCACTCCTTCCAACTGGCCACCTCGTTGAGAAGCTTGGCCAGGATGTCCGTGGGCTGGGCATCTCGAAAGGCAGCCAAATCCAGGGCGGCATCCCCGCTGGCTGCCAGCACAGCCGACCAGGCCTCCACCGCTGCTTGCAGCTCCCCCAAGGCTGCCCAGCCGCGCTCCAGCCCAGCTTGCGTCCAGGCTAGGACCAGATGGGGCAGCCCCGTTCGAGCCTCTATCTGCAGTTTGGCACTTGTTTAGTGAAGTCGGAAGGAAACCAGGTATTGGGCACTGAAGCTCAGCAGGGTGATAATTGCGTTATTTGAAACATCAGGAGCACCTGTTTTGGGCTTGGTTGGTCGGCAGGTTTCACTTTGTGGATTGACTTTTTCGGAGACGCCAACAAGCAAAATTGATAACCAATGGGCGGGGGTGGAATATTTGCATAATTTGGAACATCAGGAGTGCCATCAGCCTACTTTAGGCATGGCAAGTTGAAAGTGTTCCCTCTGTGGATTGATACTTATGGAGACGCCAAATAGTTGTGATTTGTGTTAATTAGATACGGCCGCCTCGTATCAGCGTCTATTTACCTTATTGTTCACTCACTGAACGCACGAACGAATCAACTGCGTACACGTGCCATGTGCCTCATAATAAGGCTTTGAAACATCAAGAATACCGCTTGGTTTGCCTAAGCTGGTTTAAATGACAGCATTCACAACTAGGACAAACACTTTGGGGGTCAGGCTATTATGCTAAGTTTTCGAGGAGAAAATCTAGTGCTGAGGAAGGAAGACCTGTCCATACAGACTCCTACCAGTCTTTGTCCTTTATGCCTCAGCAATGCAACCTCGCTTAAAAATTTCAATCTAAAGGCCTGCCCTGAATTAGCTGAGTCCCAAAGAAGAACTCAACTCTGAAGCCAAAGCAAGATCAGCTGCGGCAGTGATATTCTCAGTCCTCCCTCCATCCATCCTAAAAAGTCTCACCAACTAAAAAAAGCATGCCCCAGTGATCCCACTCACCCCTTTCTCCGACTCGCCATACAGATGTCTTAATCTTGTGCGTTAAGAAAAAGAGACTAAAATTAGCTGGACTGCAACTCCCTCGTTAGGAGTAGCGCTCTTGATGCGAAAAAAACAATATTTAGAAAAGTCGGCCATATTTCAGTCTCAAAGATCTCACCTGCTGTGCTCGCAAGAGCATCCACTGCTCGCAGCGTGGCAGCAGCTCCGGGTGCGTCAACTCCAGTCTGAGTCAGGTGGACGAATTCGCCTCATTGGAAATGACTGGGATTTGGGGGACAACCGATAGTAGCTGAGGTCAGGCTGACGGGCGTATAGGTCGCTCTGTTCTTGCAGACGAAGTCTGGCCCCGGCCAATGCCGTCTGCCATCTACTGTCCGTTAGCAGGGGCTCATTAGGCGCTCGAGCTTTCAAGCCTCAAGGATGCATTGAATTACCTGGCCTATGAACAATGGCTAGGCATTCATGATAATTTTTGCTTGAATGAGGCGCTTTATCAGCCTGTCTTAAAAACCTTGTGAATAGGGATTTGTGGCCGGCCTATCACCAATTACATTATAGAAAACTGGATTTATTTTACATTGAAGCTATAGAAGATGGCAACTCCTTCGTCTCTGATTGCAACGACCAACAGAAACAATAAATTACGACACTGCTTCGACGATAAGTTGGAACCTTTTTCGACCAAGTGAAATATCTTGTAGATGTAGTCCCAAAAACTAATGCAACTAAGGAAGTAAAAGTGAACTGGGGAAGGAGGTGAGGGAGGAGCCGTTGGCTACTCCTGGTAGCAGCTGAGCAAACTCCATCACAGGCACAACCTCCGGGATGGTGGAGAGCAGAGGCAGCCAGTGCGCTACCAGCACCTCCTTGTGCCGACCCAGAAACGCACCCAACCACTCCAGCTTCTCCTCCTGTCCAATCGCACAATTTCTGCTAGACGCTCACATTAATTATGAAAATGCCTCTCCTAAGAGAACAGTATTGCTGAATTAGATGCCTGTGGCAGATCTAAAAGCTGCTTGAAACAGCAGGAAAGCGGGTAGCTGATGAGAATGAACCTGAATTAGAAGCAGGGCAATTTCGAGCAGAGAGCGGCTGCGAATGCGATTGTAGAAGGCGGGCTGGAAGTCGGACTCGCTCGGGAGCATGGCTGCCGTGTAATCTTCCAGGATACAGTCGTAGTGGAGGATTTGGAGCCGGCTTTCGGCCAAGGACTGCTCCTCCGAACTTAGCCTGAACTATCGTAGCATCTTCCGTCCAGAAAAACTCAAGCCAACGCTCGCATAAGAATTACTTCTCTTCTAAATCGATGGCTATTCTTAGATGCTGATTTTACAACTCAAAAGACCCCAAAAATCTTCTAGAACAAGAAATCCTTCTCCTCTTCAGAAAATGAATTGCTAACCTCTCCGGGTTGGCCTGGGAGACATTGGCCAGTTGAAGTCCATGCTCAATGAGTGCTCGAGCTGCATCAGGGAACTCTGGCACCCGTTGCAGACATTCCGTCAATGCCCAGGCCTTGTCCGACACCTTGGCCTAAAGTCAGAGCTGTCAGGACTCAGGGGAGGGAAGAGGATGGAGGAGGGCATACGAGATGGTCTCGGATGGAGTACTTGGTGACGGGGCTGCGGCGCCACTGCTCTTTCCGCACCAGGTCTGCGTCCAGTCCGTAGCTTTCGGCCAACGCCAGCGCCTCGCTCCACTCCTCCCTGGCCAACTTGGGCGCTTGAGGTTTCAGCGAACTATTCAGCTGGAGGGGCGTATTTGGAAATATGATATGTGATTGAGTATTTGGATATGGACATGTGGTCGAATGCAATTATGAGCTATCAAGGAGTCAATTAAAAGACAAAGATGAGGTAATATACGGAAGTTTCATAATCATTATGAATGATAAGGATGAATGAATGTCAATGCTGCGGCTGCAAATGCCAAGGTAAACTTGTGCAGCTTGTCGGCGAATATCTCGGCCGGGGTGGTGGCACGGAGTTGGTGTAGCTTGAACTGGGTGCTGCGGAGGGTGACGGACTCGGGGTCGGGTCGATTGACCTCCTCGATGGGGGCGCCGATGGCCCAGGTGGAGGCCAGACGGACCCAGCCCCATAAAAACACCCCTCCAAATCATCTTTTTCTTCAACTGAGACTTGACTGAAATTCATTTCAGGCCTGAGGTGCAGCAAAAATTACCGCTGTTGCTATTTGCTGAAAGGAATTTGGAGGAAGCGTCAGATTAAACGATTCTATTTTCATTTTTTGATCTCTTTGATGTCTCCCTATCTATTTCTTGGTACTTGCTACTGCACTTACTTTATTAATAGCACAAAATCAAACTTGACAGAAGGGATAAATGAATAACCGGCCATCTTGATGACAGTAGTTCCAACGCCGCTGGCTGGGGACGGAGACTGCGGCTGTGGCGAAGGCGGCGGTCTTTCTGAGCCTTCGTTTACCGGACCCATATCGATGCTCTGGCAAACACTCCTTTCTAACAATCCACTATCCAACTGCCACGCCTGTTCACTGCTGTCAAATCTAGCAATCTAGCAGCAGCACCTTACTCGAAGGACTGATGTTTCGATTTGGAATTAAACACCCTTCAGTCCTGCTGAGGATCAATTCTATCGAGCCTGCTACCATCAATTATTGTTGAAACAAATATACTCAAGAACGTTTGTTTCCGCAAAAGAATAAACTGTTTCCGCAAAATACTTGTGAAACAGCAGACCTCGAAGAGGTAGGCAAGGCCGTCGCCGGGGGTGAAAAGCTCGGCCACTGGAGCAAGGGATTCTGAAGGCTGTGCACTGGCAAGCTCGGCGAGAAGCTCCTCGCTCAGTGGACGCAGGAAGACTTCGCCCTCTGCGCTGCGGAGGATGAAATTCTCAATCCATGCTGCTCTTCAGTTTTTTATGGCTTTCTCGATATTGCTCCTGCATGAAATTGAGGCTTGCAATCTGAGCGAAATATTTGGTCACCAAGGCTTGCAATCTATAATCTATGCAACTTGTTTAACATTACTCCACAATTTAATAAATTCTTCCCAAAAGTGTAGAGGCTGCCAAACTGGAAAAACTAAACAAAATCGAAAAATTAAAACTGTCTCACCTGTGGATTCCACCAGGCCCACTGCAGCGGTTGGAAAGGGAGGCTCTGAAATCCATAATTTTTAAGATGATGCAAAAACCATCGTATGGGAAGCAACCTCTCTTGGAAGGTGCTGGAGAGGGAGTAGGGCAGGCAGACGAAAGATACTCACGTCCCCAGCGCTGGTCACCACCCCCAGCGTCTTCTCGTCCGATGAAGCTGCCAAACTCACGACACACCTCAAGCATGGATCGAGATTGATATTCAGAGCAAACTAGTTCGAGAATTTTGGCAAAAGGTAGGTTTGTCGAAAAAGGTCATCGCTTTATTTCGACCTCAGAAGATTTGCATGCTATTCTGTCAATGACATTATCTATGGGTCTCGCTGTCTACGAGGTCAGAAAAAGCAGGAACCATTTTTCCTTGGCGAACCAGCTGAACCAGCGCTCCCACCAGAAACCGGCTGCTGGCCCTGTCGAATGGGCCTACAGCATTGAATTTTATGTTTCTTACACCAGTGGGGCAGGATTGAGGTTCTAGAAAGGAAGCTGGTATTCAGCGTAAACTTTTAGAGGACCAAATTGTGCGGTAGGAATTAAACTATGAAATTATCATTCCGCCATATCCAGCGATGAAACATGAGCTCATTCGGTAAGCCATGCGTCAGAGGGCAGCTAACTGGATAATCTTCATGAACAGGGAGGAACACGAGGCCGTCGCCTGGCGAGTCCGCCTCTGTAGATCGCCAGAGTTGCAGACCCAACTCGGCAAATGCTGGCCCACATTCCTCGTATTCCTGAACTATCACAACTGCACAACGGGATGAATATTAAAAGTGACCAGCTCCAAGCCTTATACATTTACCCCATGAAACATCAGGCAAATGAGTCAGAGTAAAAGACGGGCTGGTTAGGCCTGGGCTTGGAAAAGAATGGCCCTAACCGGCCTGGAGGGTGCAGGGAAAAGGTCGGCGGTGATCAACAGGCCGGCCTTGGACAGGTAGAGGCAGCCGGCCGCAGTGTCTAGCCCCAGTTCGGAGATTGCCTCTGGCTGGTGCCCCGTGAGTCGCCTAAAAAGGAAGGAGGGCCATCTGAGCTGAAAGAGGGAGTAAATGTTGGGAGCAGGAAAGAAGCTGAACCCGACGAGGAAGGAGCGAAGGAGGCCGGAGTGTTGGAGGACGAAGAGGCGGTCGCTGAACTTCCCCGTCGCCTCCACGCCCACGGAGAAGAGGCCCGCCACGGCCTTGCGCGGTGCAAACTCTGCGTTCACGGAACCCTCCTGCAATTGGCTGTCGATTTGTTACCCACTTCTTCCCGACTGTGATTGTCCTTGGAATGGTTTGGCTTTGGATGATGAATCGACTTTGGCTAAAAATGTAAATCTTGCCAAGAAATTTGTTGTCAAAAACATGAAAAGATGGTTGACGGTGAAACTGTTGCTAAGGAAAAAGGCGAATTTGGGAAAAAATACTGCCATATAAACATGGCTCAAGCCTTTAGCAACTGGCAGAAATCGATTGTTCTCTACTTGAAGTGCTAGCAAATGATTGGAGCTGCGATGAAAGAGAAAATGGAGAGGATGAATGGAATGGGGAGTAGACCAGAGCAATAGAGTAGCAGTAGCTGCCCGCAGACTCCAAGACATCGATGATGGGCGCACTCCTGACCAGGAACAGCAGGCTTCCACTCGAATTCCAGACCAACTGACGCCAGGCTGGGTTGGCATCCGGCAAAACTCAAATTGTTCTCTTATTTTCCATAAAATTTCAATTGCTTCTTTTCGAAGAAACTCCAATTTCTTGTTTCTGCAAAGATTTGGAGTATTTATTGCACAGAAGGCTGACTTGATTAGTTTCTGACCGGGACATGAAAAAATGAGGAGGTTTTGCAAAAAACGGGTTTTTGCAAAATGTATATTAAGAAATAAACATTTTTTCAAGAAATTGCGCACCAACCGCGACTTTTGGCGACGACCTCGTCCGGCTGGCTCTGGGAGCGAATCTCCAGCTCATCGGACTGATGCAGGATGGCCACCAGGTGAGATGTCCTTCGAGATGAAGTGATGATTCTAATTGGAAGGGAGGGGGGGGAGAAGGAAGGAAACGGGGAAACAGCTACTTTGACCACCGGGGACTTCTCCTTGCGATGTATTAGCGGCGCCGGGAAGCCAGTCAGCAGTAAATTGCCCACGCCTCAATTTTCAAAACTGCCGTTTTCAAAAAATTCATTTGGGTCTTTTTTCAAATTGCAATTGTCTATGCGATCGACTGAGAAGCAGCTTTGCACACGGTTTTTAGGCTAGGATAGTGAAAAGCAACGAATGGGATTGCTGGCGACATCGGCCTTGAGCTTGAGCAGGGTAGAGGCTTGGTAGAGTACTTCGCCATTTGACATGTCCAATAATCAGAGGAAAGCTAAATAAATTTCTTGAACAGGCATGCGCCGAATGTGCAGTGTATATGGATTGCCTGATGCCTCAGGGTAGTACGGCACGTTGAGCAGCCGCATTTCGCGCAGTTTCAGCACTACGCAGCGTTTAATTTGTATATTTGGTAACTAAAATGGCTATATGGCCTATAAATGCTAAAGTTGTGAAATTGTGGCATTTTGCGCAATACTATGCAAAAAAGGACTATATTTATTTACTTCAGCTTGACAAGTTACTGAGAAAAGAAAGCACTGCAAGTAACAAACTAAATCGCCGAAAATATAGCTGGCACCATCGGCAAAACAAAACCGGTAAGAAATAGGCAGAATGGACGAAAATACAATATTTACCTATAATAAAATTAAGTTTTAGTTTTAGGTTTTATGATAAAAGCGTAGCAGATTCTACTTATAGTTAGCGTGTATAGTAACTTTTGGAGTTTAGCATTTTTGACAAAATATTGACAATTCCACCATAGTTTTTGCAAGAAATGTTTGCAACTTTTGCCAGTTCAGCCCAAAACGCTAGATAGCTCAGTATAGTGACGCTCAGACATCTCTTAAAAAGGGCATTTGGCGGCAAGTACATGAAGGGCAAAGAACATGTAGCTCTTTATGTTTGCTGCAGTGTGGTGCTAGAGAAAGTGTGCACACATTTTGCGAACTCTAGCTAAGGTTTAGACGCAAAATATCAAAAAACAGCTAGTCACAAAAAGATGCAGTGCCTTCTCTGTCCTCTCAACTTGCTGCACTCAGAACTGCCTCTCCACCTAGGCCAAGTTCATCTGGGCTTATTCGCGGCCACTCCCAAATGGAGCTGTTCTGGCTGCAGCTTTGTGGTCAACAAAGCTTCAGATGCTGCTCTTCATTCCGTTCTTACGCAGCATTCTCCACTCCATTTAGAGATGCCCACTTCAGCTCTTGCTCAATTGATGGCCCAGAATGAATTGCTTAAGCCGAAAACTGAAACTGCTCAGAAGCTGCCATCCAACAATCGATTCGTTTGCATTCCGCAATCACCAACCACTCACATTTTCCACGAAACAACTCAGAAGCTGCCTTCCACCGATTGCCTAACACCGGCCAGCCGATTGTTGGAAGAATCGCGTGTAGCAGACGAAAAGGCACATGAGGATTGGTTTAGCTGTCGACGCTGCTGCAAGCTGCTCAAAAGAACAGACAAAGTTTCGGCCGAATCGTACTTAGCTTAGATTGTCAGCGGTATTGCAGGAGCTCAGGAAAACTTCGACAGATGGAAGACCATATCGTCAGTTGCTTCAAGCTAAGGCCATTTGCCTGCGGTGAATGTGGCAGTCTGCAAACACAACAAGGTATTCTCGGCTATCGCCAAGATGCGCGGCCTTTGTTTGCCTGTGTCCTGCAAAATTCGGCTGATTTTATTGAAAAACCAGGGATTTGTGGATGTTCGAATTTTTGAAACATCAAGATTTTAGGTTTTTGACAATAAATCCAAAAATAATAATTATTTCAAAAAGTCATTTTCTCAACTTCAAGATATCACCATGACAAACGTACATGCCAAAAATAAACTGATTTCATTGAAAAACCATCGATTTATGGATTTTCGAATTTTTGAAACATCAAGATTTTTGGTTTTAGCCATAAATCGAGAAATAATGAATATTTCGGAAATTCCTTTTGCCAGCTTCAAGAAATCACATCACCGGACGTACCTACCAAAAATCAGCCAATTTCATTGAAAAACCAGGGAGTTATGATTTTTTGTTGTTTGAAACATCAAAAATTTAGGTTTTGGGCGAAAAACGCAAAATTACGCCAAGCGCCAAAAATGGTCCTGAGCCACCACCCAGACGGACCTTCATGCAAAAAATCAGCCAATTTGGTTGAAAAACCGCGGAGTATGAGCGCGACAGGGACATATATATATATACTAGTAATATGGGTAATTGGCCGCGCTTCGCGCGGCCACCTTAAGTTAAAGTTTAAGTTAAAGTTACACAACCTATTGCATCCCTTAAAATCTTCTTTAAACAAATTGACCTTTCAGAAAAATGATATAATAAGATTTATTCACAGTTGAAAACTCAATTTGAGGACAATAAGAGAGCCACTATTTTAAAAGCATCTTTAGTCTAAGCAGCTCTAAGAACTCAAAACTTGTCTCTAGGTCAACGAACATAACATTGACTGGGTTTGTGGTGACTTAACTTTGCCTTGAAGAATTATTTGATTTATCCCAAAAACATCAGACTCCTGGGTGGGCAAGAAATCGAAAAATTGGCATCACTCAATCCATTTTTTTCCAAATATTTTACTGAAAACGTTGAAAATTAAACAAGGGATCTTGAGTAGAATTGTTGAAGCTTTAATTAAAAAAAAAGTCCGACAAAGAAAGTTAAAAAATGGAGGAGCTATGAAGTTTTGAAGTCAAAAAAAGCCCAAAAATGCCAAAAATGCGCACGTTTTCGATTTTTTCATATTTTCAACATTACCCATGCACAGCGCGCCCCAAAAATTATTAAATAATTTCTCGATACCGATACGTAGAGCTATCATATGCCAGGATAAGTCAAGAATCCAGGTGGCGCCGAGGCACCCCCAAAAATGGCATCACGCGTATTATATAAGATATGCGGAAAGACGGACGCAAAAATGGGGTAACTGCTTAAGCTGGCCTTGGCCGCCCGCCGCTTCGGGCAGGGCGCCAGAGCTCCTCCGGCCTCCGGAGCTCTGACTGCCCTGCCCTCCGCGGCAGGCGGCCTGCGGCCGCGCAAAAATCCAACGTTCGATTGCACCGAAAAAACCGCGTGAGATGCAGGTTCAACTGTTTCGAATCGCAGTTTCTGAATGCCTTAAAATAGTACAGACAGTAAATTTCAGTGAAGCTCAGATCGAAACGGTGAACAAAGCTGATAACGAAGCCATCGTCCGGGGTGGTTTTGAAGAATGTTTTGGAATTGATGGTAGCTTATGGAAAGGGTTTTGAACTATCATTTCCAGATGCTATGACTTGGGAGCCACTGAATTTCCGCAGTGTCATTGAAGTGGAGGAGAAGAGGAAAGCAAAACACCTAAACCCACTTCCTCAAAAAGCATGAAAAGCTACTCATTTTTAAGCCAATATAGCCTCCACCTATGAAATACCCGCTTAAATTGGATGGAGTTCTCAACAAATCAGTAAATCAGTAATGGAAATAAATTTCATATGCCGCAAAATATGTGCAAAGGCTATTTGCCACTATTTCTTGCCTGCGGCTCCAACAAATAGGAGGGCAAAACAAATTGATGATAAATTGTAATTGTACTGTAATTGATGACATAATCCAAGACTTTAGATGGGCTAGTAAGAGCGTCTAGTAACTCATAATTCGATTTTTGTCGAATTTTCGAAGTTTCGAAGCGATAGAGCGATAGATAGATCAAACTAACTATGGAATTAACCATTCAGAAAATGTTGATAAGTTGAAAAAATGTTTTAATTTGCATTATTCAGAAACCACTGCACTGATGCACTAAATCGAGTATGGCTTAGGCACGTTTCCTGTGATTTGCAAAAGAAGCTTGTATTCAATGCCGCTGCTCGCAACTCTAGCCTGCCCTTCTGCGTCTACATCAAATGTCCCACGGTCAAAAACAGGAATTTGGCTGGTGCAAACAGAACGTCTCCCAGTCTGGAGTAGCTAGGGCTGAGTCAAGAGCTGGTCACGGTGCCACAGTGTCACGTAAAACAGTGTGGATGGGTTAGAAGTTGAGAACGAGGTAGAATCTCAGACTCGGATAGCTGATGTTGAGGCTTTATCTGATTTTAAAGGAACTAAAAAAATTGCTAAAATTCCGCAGGAGCTGAAAACAAAATTGTGCCTCAAATCAAAACCTATCAGCCGATGATAAGGATGATTTCGATGTTGCTCATTTGGGCTGTAAGAGGAAGTCAGCCTTTGCAAGGGCTTCGTTAAGTACCCAGATAAAAATACTGCCGACAATTGGGCACTCGATAAACATTCCATAGATAGTCTGACAGCCTCTGTTATTATTGGGGCTGTGCGAGCGGAGCGTAAGCACAGTCCCCTCTTAGCCAAGGACCAACCCTATTACGGCTTTTGAAAATATGAATCAATGCCATTAATTCCTTGGGCATGTTAAAGAGCTGTGAGTAGGCTCAATGGACGCAGCAGACACAGAGCTTTAATTTAAAAAAAAATTTGCCGAATTTGGTTGAGAATTGGGCAAGTTATGGCCAAAAAACTTTTTAAAAAGTGTCCGTCCGTTATCCATCCGCTGTCCGCCGTGCGCCGTGCGCCGTGCGCCGTACGTTCTGCTCGGCATGGGGATTGGCAATATCTGGGGCTCCAGTCTCAACGTCACTATAGTATATCGACCCTGGAGGGTGGCATGGTGCCTCCAGAATTTTGATTTTCGGCCTCCTTTATGCTGAAATTGAGGTTGGAAAATCGATTGAACGTAAGGGGGGACCCTTACAAAAAAAATCGAAAATCTTGAATAATTTTTTTTAGGATGCTCGGAGGGAAAAAACAAGGATAGATTCGGTATTCTGGCAAAAAACTACACAAAACCTGTATATAAAACATTGAATTTTTGAAAAAAAAATTTTGACCATTTTTGACTTATAGGGTGCACTGTAATGATCCTAAAAATGATATGCTGCCCAGTGGCGATGGTTTAAGTTAATTTTGAGTCTAGATATGAAACCGGCTCGAAAAATAGATACGATTTGATAGTAAACAACCATAGGTGCAAATCTGGTCTTCATGGGCTTCTACCAGGCCATGGTGTACAAGCAGCTCATCATCAACTTCGTCTTGGGGCATTTTAAAGGGTTTTTGGCCTCAATAACAGCACCATATAGGTAAATTGGGGCGTAGATTACGAATCTTTTGTCCATTTGCTTACACATTGTCTTCATGGGCTTCTACCAGGCCGTGGTGTACAAGCAGCTCATCATCAACTTCGTCTTGGGACATTTTAAATGGTTTTTGGCCTCAATAACAGCACCATATAGGTAAATTGGGGGCGTAGATTACGAATCTGTTGTCCATTTGCTTACACATTGTCTTCATGGGCTTCTGCCAGGCTGTGGTGTACAAGCCGCTCATCATCAATGCATGGTATTGGGCATTAGGCTCTTTATTGGCCTTTGGCTGTTCAAATTGGATGAAATTACTGAAATTGTGAATCTCCGCTTCAGTGTTTTTTCTCTCTTAGCTGGTTTCTTTATAATGCTTGTAATAAAGTTAGCTTGGGCATCAAGGTAATGAAATTTATTTTATTCATCTTATCATGAAACTAGCTTGGGCTCTAAGGCGATGAAATTAATTTTTAGACTCTTATCATGAAATTATACTTACAAAATTGTGAATGTCTAAAGAGCTAAGAGAGCCCAGAAAATTTAACCTACATTGGAACGATTGTTCAGATAGAGCTAAAAAACTAAACATTTATTAATATTGATAAGAAATATGCATTATAGCGAAAAATATTATTTAAAATATTATTTTTTTATATTTTGCTAGTTTTTTGTTTTTGCTACCAACATTACTTTTGCATGATGGAAATTTTGACTCAGAATATTTCTGCTAATCAATTAAACTTTTTCATGCTTTATTCTAACCTGCCATAAAACTGAAACATAACAATGGTGAACATTTTCTGGGCTCTCTTAGCTCTTTAGACATTCACAATTTTGTAAGTATAATTTCATGATAAGAGTCTAAAAATTAATTTCATCGCCTTAGAGCCCAAGCTAGTTTCATGATAAGATGAATAAAATAAATTTCATTACCTTGATGCCCAAGCTAACTTTATTACAAGCATTATAAAGAAACCAGCTAAGAGAGAAAAAACACTGAAGCGGAGATTCACAATTTCAGTAATTAAGGCTCTTTCAATTAATTCTTCAGCAAACTCAGTAGTTGGTTTTCGCATTTTGACTAGGATTCAAATTTCAATTCTATTTTGCCTTGTTTGACAATGTTTGAATTCCAACATGCTGCGATTTAATCCCGAATCCAAAGTGCAGGTTTCATCCCAAACGGCAGCAACCATAGGCAATATGCCAGCTCTCTGTTGTCGTAGGGATTTTTTTCTTCACAGGACAGGCCTTACGCTGCTGAGCAGGGCCTACGCATTGCCGCTGATTCCTATATTAACACCATTAATCATGCTGCCCATTGCATGTCGACCTAAAGCTAACTATTCCGCCTCTGCTTGATAGGCGCCTTTTATCATTATCATTATTAGATGTCCTTTCTAATATAATTTGAACTTGACAGGGATTTCTGCAAAATACGAAGCAAAAATGGTAAATAATTAATGTTTGCCTCATCCATCTATCTCTGATAAGCTAATTAATTAGAGCAAATTTATAAATCATATAAAATTAGGTAAAGCAAAATAACCTACACCTTTTGATGCTGAAGGCTGGAAAATTTAGGTTGTAATATTGTCATTAGATTGAAATGGAAAGATGGTTATAAAAACTGACCAGATACTCTGCCGGGACTGGCTGACAAAGGGCAGTTTGGTACATATCGGTGGAAATTCGTCAGTGCCTTCGAGCGCAGCACATACGAGGTAAATATAGTGAACGGGGAAGGGGGCGTCGTACTCGGGAGCTGGCTCCCCATCCCTGCACCATCGTCTGTCTCACCAGTGACTCTCGAGAGGGCCTGGCAGCCATTGTGGGCCAGTGTAGTACTATTACTTAGAAAAACCTCCTTGATGAGAGGAGAGAAAGTAAACACCGGCAAGAGCGCTGCCTCTGCTGCTGGCTGGCCTGGGCACAGCCGCTCCAGCCACTCCATGCAGTCCAGGTCCCGCACTGCGTCTCCTCCACCCATCTAGTTTTGGACCACTTGATTGGCAGCTGGGTCTTGTTCCGGCCAATTACGAAACCAAAAAGATTTGGCTGATGTCAAGAACCCCTCCCCCAAAGGGTTTGAGCCCCCCCCCCCCAACTGAAATTTTTCATTTTTTTTTATGTTATTATTTTGTATGTTAATGAAATTGAAATTTTCTGAAATTTTCTGAAATTTTGAATTCTGAAATTTTTTATTAGCTCAAAATACTCCTCTTTACATATTTAAATTTAAACTTAAGGAATGTTAATGTAGATGATTAAATACCTGCTTTTTTACCGAGTTAGTTGGGCGCATGCCTAGCAGGAGTAGGGGCTTGTCCCCTACCAGGAGTCCCTTATTAGATTCCAACTGAAGGGCTTAGACGCATGCTCGTCCTTGACGAGGTCATGGGTTGAGCAGTATTAAACAAAAATAACCATGGTAATACTGCTCAACTCATGACCTCGTCGAGGACAAGCATGCATCTCAGCCCTTGAGTTGGAATCTAGAAAGGTACTCCTAGTAGCGGACAAACCCCTATTACTGGTAGGCATGCCCAACTCCCCTACTCACGCCAACTCGGTATAGACTAACCTTGTTGATGGGGGGAGGGGGGCAAAACCTCACAGGGGGCTTCTTGACATCAGCCAAAAATTTGCCCTAAAATTTTCTGGAAAACTTCCACAGCTGCTCTAAATTTGACTTCTGCTCTTATAATCGTTCACTATCTCCAAGAAAAAGATTTTTGAAAAGATGTGCCAAAATGGTTACAGGCCAACGATGGGTCCCCCCCCTCCCCGATCGCTCCAGAAGGCCTGGAATCCGCCATGGCTGAGGCTGGGAAGCCTCGGCCCCGCCTCGTCCAGCAGATCGCCACGGCCTTTCAGCACCGCCCAGTGGTGCAGTGGATAGCGCTCCTTCAGGACGCCTCTCATCTGCTCCATCTCAAATGCCCATTCCCTCGCAGTCCATCCTTCTTCTCACAAAATAATGAATTTCTACCGAAGTATACGTAACTGAACGCGTACCAAACATACAACGTATCGCTCAGTCCCTGCAGCTCAGCATCGCCACCACCACCTCACCCACACAGGTTTCCCTCCCTCACTTCTGCAACTGCCTCCTCTCCCATCCACTCGGCAAGTCTCTTGCTTCCATTTCCTTCTTTGTTGCTGTTCCTGATCAGTCCAGCAACAGAGTGCCTCTTACATAGTTCCTGATCAGCTCTATGTTGGAAAATAAATGAAAGAAGAATTGAGACATTAGCTATGAGTGTAAGGATGAGTGAAAGAGGTAGAGAACAATGCCTGAAAAGTTGAAGAGAGACCTAGCCCATGCATTTCGGTGTGGCCCTTTAGGAACACCTGCCCCACGATGTCCAACTCCTCCGGCCTCTTCCTGCACAAAAGCTGCATCAAAACGTTTGCCTTCTCCTTCCTCATTCCCCCCCCCAACCTCTCCCTCCTCACGATCCTTTCCCTTCCCCCTAGCCTTGCCCTCCTCTTCGGCCTGGCTGAAAGAGCTAGAAAAGAACGAAGGTAGCGTTTGAGGTAACAGGCCAGAGCATTGCAGGTGGTCACCGAGGACAGGGACCTCACGGCCAGCTACAGCCCCTGCAGTCATGCTAAACACCCGCACCTACAGCTCTGCTTCGCCGCCCTTCACCCTACCCATCCAGGTTCCCTCCTTCTCTCCCCTCTGCTCCCCTTCAAATCTTTGTTGGCTGGCAAGTGTTTAAAGCAGAGCTAAAAGAAAAAAATGATTGGAATGGAAAGTATAGGGTCGAAAGCAATGAGCGGTAAAGGTCAGTGAGCAGTTGAGCATGCCGAACAGCAGCGCCAGAACCAACGCCAACTCCTGGAACTGCAAACGAGCATCAGCTCATACAGCCCAGCAGCGTCGCCCTCAACCCCATCTGCCCAGGTTTCCCTCCACCACCCTTATCCTCCTTCCGCCTCCTGACTCTCGACCAAAGATCGCTAGTCCATCTCTCACTTCCAAATTTAATCCCAGCAGCCCCCCCAGCCCCAGTTATTAGCATCGCGCAATCCAATAGATTCAACGCTTGCCCCGAAAAAGGAGGGTAATGGAGCCTAGCCCCAGCCTCAATGGCCGCGGCGTGTACTTGCTCCTACAGCCGTACAGCACCGGCCTCCCCGCCCTCGATCGGTTTCCTTTTCCCCCCCCTCTTTTTTGCCTTAGTCCCTCAGTCAACCGATTTACTCCCCAGCATTCATTTTGCTGCGCTAAGTGGCAAATGGGTAAACCAATTGGACAGGAAGGAGCAGAAGAGTGAGAAATGGGATGAGCAAGAGTGTTGTTGATTCGCGCATGGCAGATTTCAACAAATCGGCCAGCTGAACAGGAGCTCCATGGCCAATGCCAGCTCCCAGAGCGCTGCTAGAAATGCCAGTACATGCCGCCCTGCATCACTGTCCTCCACCCCGGCAGCCCAGGTTCCCCTCCGACATCCCTTTTACCTCCTGTTTTCTGCCGTGGCTGGAGAGAGAAGTGGAGAGAAAAGTATGAGGGATGATGAGCCCGGACGAGTAGGCAGAAATGTCCAACTGCAACTTCATGGCTACCACCAGCCCCTGCGACTGCAACGAGCACCAGATCGTGCAGCCCAGCATCGCCGCCCTCCGCATCAACTGCCTAGGTCCTCACCCTTCTCCCCTTCCCCCCTCCTGTCTCTTAACCAAAACGTTTACGCCCGGCAAGTGGACTCCTTTCCCCCGTTCGGCCAAGGGCCATGAATTAAAGAAGAAAAGAAGCGAAAGGATCTGGGAAAAGTAGGGGGGCGGATGATGTGCGAGCAGGAGGGGGGCGGATCATAGAACCTCCCATTACCCTATTTCCGCCTCCTGTTCCCCCTCTCATTCATGACCTCGCAAAATATGCCTTGCTATGAATGAGGTGAGAAAAGGCAGAAAGGAAGTTGGTGGACAGAGCAGCGCTTTGTTGAGGAGGCGGCTAGCTGCTGGAACATGGGCAACAGCACCGACCACAGCAGGCCCATCATCTGCTACTGCAAGCCCCACCCCAGTGCTTTCTGCAACTCCACTAGCGGCGTCAGTTCACACCATTGCCAAAGGTTCCCTTCCCTCTGCTTTCCTTGTCTCGGGCCATATACCTACCCTCAATTATTTCCCCTTTCACTCGATCCTTACTTGCAATTAACGTCTTGTAAGTAAAGGGTGAAAAGTAGTGAAAGATAAGGAAGTGAGTAGCAGGAGTGAGAGCAAGATGGAGACGGATGAGGTGCTCCTCCCTCACTTACCAGGGGCTCACATCAACCTTGCCCTGCAAGCCGAGGCTTGAAAGAGAGTAAAAACATTGGGGGAGGAGAGAAACCGGCGTAGAAATGAGCCAAGTGAGATGGAAGCCGAGCATGGCGAATAGGGGCAAGCAGGCTAGCGGGACTGAAGGTGCAGAACTCCAGCCTGCTGTACCACCACCAGCACCAGCCCATCCCAATCAGCAACACCCCTCTTCGGGCTGGCTGCCTCAGGTCTCTCCCTCTATTCTCCTCTCAATTCCTCCTACCTCCTGCCTTTCGGTGGAGGCTTGCATGAAGTGAGATAAGGAGTGGGGACAGGAAAACAAAGGGCAAGAGACAGCGTGTAGAGTGCCAAGCTGCGGTGCGTCAGCATGCCGCAAGCCTCTGCCGACCATCCGCTGCGCCTTCACCACCGCCCAGTCCATGCCCACCCTATGCTCATCGTTGGAGGGCAGCTGTTTCAAAAGAGTCGGCGAGTAGGCCGGACAGCAGCACCATGGCCAGCAACGGCTCACAGGGCTACTAGGAACGCCAGTACACCTTGCCCGGCATCACTACTCTTCACCCCTGCAGCCCTGGTTCCCTCTGCCACCCCGGTACCTCCTTCTACCTCATGCCTCCTTCTTTCCCACGGGCATGAGCGAAGAGAAAGAAAAGGTTGGGAAGGAGGTAGGTGGTACCAGCTCTTTGGCTGTGAAGGCGGCCAGCTGCTGGAGCATGGGGGATGACACCACGCACAGCCGGTCCCGACTCCTGCCGCACCAGAAGCCCGAGCCCCGGCACTCTCTACGATTTCATCAGCAGCGCTCTCCCAAAGCCCAGGCCCCAAGGTATCTTTTCCTTCCCCTTCTCCCATGGCTCCTTTGTATGCCATGACCTCCCCCCCACGTATGCTCATCCCTCCTTTTCCTTTTCCCCCCCCTTCAGTACAGCCCTTCATTCCTACCGCCCCTTTCCCCTGCCAATCCCACTTTTCGGCTTTGGCCACTCAGACTTGCTCAATTTGATGCCCCTCCGCAATGTAATGCTTGGCCTCCTTAAATGGGATGATGCTGGCTCAGCTCAATCGCTAAATTATCAGCCCAAGGGATTTAAACTAAAATTTAAATGACTCAATTAATGTTAAAAAACTTTAACAAGTTAAAAGGTAACTCGGAGCATAATTTAGTTTAAATTCCTAAACAAATCCAATACATCTTTTGTAAAAACGGACCTTTAACATAATTAAAATGAAAATAGAATTGAAATCGTTAAAATTATAAGTTTTGACAAGTCTCGGCAGTTAATATTGTTAAATTACTTAGTTAACTTGAAGAACTAAAATCACATTAAGAGTTAAATTGAACAATATTTCTAAGTAAATTAAACTTAAATGGCAATAACATCTATTAAATTTAACATAAACATTAATGGAGGTGTAGAGAAAATGAGGAAATTAAAATTTTAAATAAAAGAAAATGAAAAAGTGAGCATAATGTAAAGCGATATCAAAGTTAGCATCACAAAAATCTTCAAGATTTATTGTTTGCTCCGAAAAAGGAGGGTAGATCAGCCTCGCCTGTCCGCCTCGTCTCAAACTCCTGTCACTCCTCATCGCTGCTAAAAAATCCACCCAGACACTTAGGTTAGTCCCCTGTAACCCCCTCTTCTCCCTCCTCAAAGCTTCCGCATGGAAGATGGCTGTCAAATACAGGAGTAGCCAGCTCCTCAGGCGTGAGTGCCTGCTGTGACCACCACTAACAAGAGCTCAGTGCCTGCGCCCTCTGAAACTCGGCCGCCAGCGACAAGGCCAGCGTACCATCTACAGGTATTTCTCACTTTCATTTACCCCTGCCCTCCGCCGAATTGCTGCCCCAGAAATGAACCACCCTTTCCTTCCCCACAGGCCCTTCCGTTTTTGTTTTGGCATCGATCTATGCATTCAAAGGACCAGGCAAATGTTTTGCATTGGCAGTGACAGGCGTCAGACAAGGGTAGGAGAAGGGAGGCAGGAAAGCGCAGTGTTGCTAGCTCCAGTGGAGAGAGCCGGGTGTAGGGTGCATGCTGTGGGGAGCTGAGAGGCTTGAGCCTGCACAGCATGGCTCACCTTTCCACCAGTGAGTTAACGCCATCTGCCAGCTTTCCCTCTTCCCCAGCCGAGTGTTCTTAGAGCCTCTTCCTCATCCTCCCCAGCTTAACCCTAGGTGTCTTTCCGGGCTTGCATCATTCCTGCCTTTCACAGTCTGGATCTGGCCAGGGCAAAGGCTGCTGGAAGACCAAGGCTAGGCGGTAGGACAGCAGTTGAGATAACTAAGCGGCACTCCATTGCCCTCTGCATCCGGCCCCCTCCCTGCCATCCCGTGCATATACCTTCCCTTCCTCTCCCCTTTCCTCAACCCACCTCACGCTCAGGACCTCTGCATCGCTTGACGAAAGCAACGGAAGAATCCTGATGAGCCCTAAGAATAGCAGGTATATTCGCCGGGCAAAGGCCCAGATGGGCTGGGCCGGATTCTTTAGCCTATGCGCTATCCACTTTCTAATCCTACAATCTGCTGGTCTGCTTTCCACTAAGTGCCCGCAATTCAGGCCCTCCCCTCATTCACTCACGCCCCCTTTCACTCAAGTGGCAGTTGTTCTTTGGCGAAATCGAAATGAAGCCAAGTTTGTAGTGAAGAGACAGAGCCGGAATTGGCTAGGGTGAGCAA
>JASANA010001001.1:0-11868 GCA_030248095.1 Ptycholaimellus sp. GST1_10
AAAATTTGCTAAGACTTACAATTGCAATGAATAAGTGAAAAAGTGGTCCAAAAATATGAAATATGAAAGAGGTGACCTACCCCAGTCTTCGTCCTCGTGGTCGCCGGCGAGGCTGAGTGAATCGGCCATGAGCCAGCCCGTCCCGTACACGCTCCCCGATGATCGCGCCAGCACACTCTGGTACCTCAAAACCCAGCCCTCCTCCATTCTTTTCTCACTTCTCTGCTTCTCCACTCTAATCCCTTCCCTTTCTTCCTCCTAAGTCCTCCTTCGCTCTTCATTCTACTCTTGAGTCCCGCTCTGCTTGTAAGAAAAACGAGCAGAGAGGTTGCTGGCTTTTGTTCAGGTATCGAAAAAAGATGGCGAAGGACGCAGGAAGTAAAGTGACTCATTAGCCATGAATAGACACGTCCAACTCTCCCTCAAATGCATTTCTCCCAGGCACGGCAGCTTCCTTAACCCAGTTCCCTATGACTCACACTCCCAGTGGGACACTTTTTTGCCCTTCTCCGTCAACCTCTTTACATAAACCTCCGACCGGCAGAAAATTAACCCTTCCACAAAATATCTTTTCTCGCGAATCCAATTTTCTTACCCGCTTTCATCGAGCGGTCTGGCGGGTGTCAGCGTGGCGCGTAGGGCGCGCAGATCGAAGTCCAGCTCAAACTCCAGACGCGGCCCCAGCTCATCCATGCTGCCAACGCTGCCTGCACTCATCCGCATTCCATCCCCCTTCCCCAGGATGCCGTGGAAACAGGGGTCTATAAAAGAGGCGAGGTGGAGAAATGCGGGCGGATTGAAAAGCCTTCTTGGAAGGGGAGGGAAAGAGGCAAGGCTCTCTGCCTACCCTTCCGGGCGCAGGAAAACAGCTATTTATAATTGATGAGGAGGGTAGGTGGACAAAAGGTGCCTTGCTTATCTGCCTAATTCCGCCCGGATAGACGTCTTTCCGCCCTCATTACCTTCCCCATCCTGAAGTGCCCATTTTCCAAGGCTCACATTAGCTGGCCAGAAAAACACCAGCCGGCAGACTGCATTTATTTCAAAAGCTAATTTACAGTTAAACCTGCTAATTTGCAGTTTAACCTGTTTGCAACAAATGTAAATCTCAACATGTGCCCTAAAATGTCTCTGAAAAAGGCCTGCCCTTGAAATGGTATTTTTCCCAGAAACAAATGAGTGAAAGGCCATATCTTGCCATTTGTAGCAGAGGCATGAATCACCCCACATGGCAAGACCCAGGCAAGAAGAGAAGAAGGAGGGCAGTAGGGTAGTGCGGAGGGCTGGGGAGGCTAAGGTCTTTACCAACCCTTCCTCAGCCTGTCCTCCTCCTCATTAGCTCCAACTGAAAGCCCCGCTCCAATCCGCTTTCCTGCCAGCCTTGTCCTAACTCGTCTCTGTCTGCCCTGGGTCAGATCTCAGCTGTGGAAAGGGGACTGGGAAGGGGGTGGAAGAGATTTGACAGCTGAGGAGTGGAGGAGGGAAAATGAACCGGCAAAGATGGAGCCAGAAGCGTCGGAGGCGGAGGGCTTGAGGCGAAGGTCGGAAGGCGCCTCCATCCCGCACTCCAACACGCCTCCCTCCGCCTGATGCCTTTGCTGGAGCTCGCTCAGGGTATATACCCGCCTTCGCCTTCTTGCCTTTCACTGACAGCAGCCAAGAAGACAGCAGCAGCAGCAGGGGGGACAGAGAAGGGAGGGGGGAGGAGGGCTCTCTGTGCCCGCTTTTGGGGCCGCTGAAGGAGGAGAAGGAGAGGGAAGAGCGTCCGGAAGTGGACGCTGAGCGGGGGCGCGTGCGGGGCCACAGGGGGGGAAGGGAGGGAGGGGCGAGCTTGAAGAGTGGAAGGGCCTCCTGAATAGGCCGGAGGGGGGCGGGGGCGCATGGACGCCCTCCCTCCCTCGCTTCTCGCCCTCTCCTCCTCCCCCCTCCTCAGTCCTTCTACCCCAACCACCCACACCCCCTCTACGTATACTATGAGAGCTGTGGGCCAGGCTGGCGCGCGCGGAGGAGTGAGGGAAAATCGATGCCCGCCGCTCGCCTTCAGACCCAGCCTCAGTCTCGCTTCCACCACCACCACCAACACACCCTCTCCAATCTCACCCTCCTCCTCACCCATCCTCTCCCTCCCCTGCCCCCTTCCCCCTCCCCCCAAAACGGCAGTGTCCCTCGCTCTCTTCCGCTGCGTTTCGCTCACTGCCCCGCCCTTCCTTCCTTCCCTGCCTCCCTCCCCCGAGGCTAGAAGCGGCATATTTTCCTCCACTCCGCCTGCTCCACAGGCTTCCGCTTTTGTTTGCGCCCCCTTCTTCATCCCCTGCTGGAGGCCACCATAAAAGCCCTCCTCATCACCCTCTTCCATTACACCCAGCCACACCCAATATGCCAGCCCTCAAGCACTGGCCCCTAATCACGCTTCTATCCAGGAAGCTACCCTAATTTCATCCTCCCTTTCCCGCCTCAAGGCGTCAGACACACATCACTGCTTCCACATAAACTTAGACTCCCATCTCCTCACAAACTCTCTTCTCGTCTACATCGAACTCCTGGAATTGGAAGATTTTGGATGGACTTCGGCAGTGGCGTCAGGCGAAGGTGAGAGGACAAAAGAGGGAGGGAGTGGATGAAAAAGGACAGATGGAGGCTCTCCTGTGCAGAGATGAGCGCATGATACGGAGGGCACCGCCAACAGCTCCCACAAACCCGCTCCACTCACATCAAACACCCACCACACCAAACTCTGGCATAAGGCTCTCTCTCGCAAAGAACGGCGAAATGCGGCTTGCTTACCTTCTCGCTTTCACCTATCTGCTCTCAGCCTGCTGCGGACAAGAGGCAAGACTTGTTCTTTATACTTTCTAAAATCAACTCAGCATCTAGACTGATGACAGGACTCTGGCCTGAACGTGAAAGCAGACAGACCTGCACTAAACCTTCAGCGTCGCCGCTTTGACTCCGCTAACACAGTTTGCTACTCAATGCAATTTATTGCATCTGTCCAAAAAATGATTTGCTTTGGTTGCCGCCAACAACGGTGGCGACGACAGAAGCTCCGACAACCGCGACTCCAACAACTCCCGAGAATGAAGAGGTGAAGGAGGCGGACGAAGAGGCGGCTGAGGGGGAGGAGGTGGAGGCGAAAGATGAGGAAAATGATGAAGGGGAAGAGAAGTCGGAGAAAACTAGCAGTTCCTACGGTCGTCAGCGCGTCAAGTGGAACGTCGGTGAAAATCAAGGCTTCAGCTCTAATAACCCCGCAGCTCTCAACGCTACTTCCAACTCTACCATTCCCTCTGCGGCCAACGCTACTTCCAACGCTACTGCCAATCTGACTTCTGGCTCCGGGCCCAAATCGTCTTCAACCTCGGTTGATCTAGGTGCGCATGGTTGTTCTTGGTCCGACAATGGATTAGTTGAAGGGCGGGGTGAGTGAGGAGGAGGTGCCGGAAGGCCTGGCAGCCCTGAGCCCGGAGGAGCTGCAGAAAATGGACTGGGCCACTGCCATCCAGAGTGGGGAGGTCAATGCTGCGGAGCTCAACAAACTATCCCCAGAGGCTGCCGCCCAGCTGCCCTGGGAGGGCATCCTCACCTCGCTTCCGCCCGAGGCTTCTCTTTCCCTTTCTTTTATCCCTATCACCATCTACCCAGCCATACTTATAGGAGCTGGGTGCTCTGGAGCCGGAGCTGCTCGCCCATATCGGCCTGGACAGCTACATGTCCAGCCTCCCACCGGAGACCATCGCCGCCTTCTCCGACGCCGCAATCCAAGGTTCTTTCCAAAACAGTGCGGTTGGAGGATGGCTATGGAGGATGAGCTGACCTCTAGGCATAGAGCCTAAAACGCTATCCTTGGTGCCCTATGGGACGCTGAAAGAGTTGGAGCCAGCCCGACTCAGTCTCATAGAAAGCGTCGTCTCTCAGGCCTTCTCCTCCCGACGGAGAATTCGCTGAAAACCACCCTTGACGTCATCTTTACGCCCATCTCTTTGGCTTGCGTTTTCTGCTTGCAGTAAATGCTTTGATCAGTGTCCTGATATGAATCCCTATTGCGCTAATAAACTGTCGCCCTCATTATCTTGCAAGCAATAGAACAATTTAAAACCTGCCATTTTTAGAACTGCTAGAACAAACTATGCAATTTGCCCTGGTTCTTACTTTCGTGGCCTCATGCATAGTAGCTGCAAAAGTTTGCCCCAGTAAGCAATGAGTTTGGCATCAAGCTAGTGCCTTGTACCGACCACCACAATTAAGGAAAATGCTCGAGTAGATTCGAGGGGGAGCTGAAAAAGGAAGGATTGGCCAAAGAGCAAACGGAAGCTCACTTTCCCTGGAGCTCGGACATCGCGGCCTTTTGTCGCCCAGTAAAAGCACTGCTCACTTGCCTAGAACGGTGCCCTCCCAGCACACAGCGCGACAACAATCAACGTCTCCATCGAGGCTTACAGCGTCTCTGCGGACACCGAAAGAGAGGTTGCAAGCTGAACTCTGCATTTCATCTTGCAGATGGCTTTCATTTGCAGATCACGAAGCAATGCAGAAGTGTATTTTGGCCGCGGAAAAGGGAGCCTGCTCGAGCCTGTGCGGTGGCAGATTGTTGAGGGACGCCTTCGCAGTCTTTCTCCCAAACATACTGAAGCATAGACGAAGGCAAAGGAAACCTATTCTGGAAAACTTCTGTAGGTTGGTTAAGCAATTATATCTTCTGGCCTAGCAAAATGCAGAGCAGATCCATTGCAGTAACATTCGATGCCATCTATTCTGCCATTACGATGCCACTAGAAATGCTTGCGGAGATGAAGCTGCTTTTCTGCAAGCCAAGTATACCCAACATACTTACAAAGGTCAGTTGTTTTCAGTCTTCCTAAGCCATCAGCCATCTCTTCACAATCGCAAAGGCAATGAGGAAATAGTGGCAGCCAACGAGCTGGTGGACTCCTGGCCAGACTCCTGCTCTGAGCTGAGCAAATGCTGGATATTTCTCATGTGACCCCGCCAGTCGTCTGTTATTTTTGCCCCTTGTCGCCTCTGTGCAGAGATAGGCGACGACGCCCCCTTATCGCCATCTCTGAACCTACTCACACCCCCTCACACCCCCATCCCCACCTGCAACTCTCCTACACACACACTCTCTTCGCCCTTGCACTGGCTGGGCGGAAGGAAGATGGCCTAGCGGAAGGACCTGACATGGCCCATCCGCCCCTCTCAGCTCAGAACAGTGCTGCGGAGCTGCTGGGCCAGCCACCACAGCCTCTCAGTCCTATCGTTTCCTTGCCCTAGCCTCCATTCCTCGTCTTCCTTTCAATGAGGGCAGGATTGCCAGCACCTGAGAACTGGACTTGGCTGGCGTTGTCGACTGAATGTGCACTACGCTCGCTCCATCCCTGGGGCACTGCGTCTGCTGGAGATGGTAGCGGAGGAGTTTTGAGGATGAGGGTGGAAGGAGCCAGGGTGTTTCTGGAGGTCTTGTGCGGGACGCTGGTGTTCCTGACGGGGGTCTACTGCGGCGGAGCCTTCAACAGCGCCTGTCGCCTCACAACGGTGGTCCTGCACCGCTTCAAGTTCATCCTCATCAACGTCTGCGCCGCCGGCCTCGCCTTCGCCCGTTTCTACATCTTTATCCACTTTAAATCGCAATCATTTCACCTTTCCAGTCACAGTCGTCTTCTATTTCATCCGCCTCCTCTGCCATAACCGCTGGCAAGGCTGCCTGCACTATGTGGTTTGGCCAGATGGCTTGGCCTAAGGTGATGGATGAAGATGGAGGAAAGAGATGATAGGAGGCATCTCTACTGGGAGTGGGATTTGTTGGCTTTCTTGCGGCAGGCGCATTCCAGTCCTTCATGATTCACGTCTTCTTCCTGCGCCACGCGGGACACACTCTCGGCTGGACTGCTCAGGCCATCGCTGCTGCTGTTAATTCCTCCCAGCTTCTTTTCTCACCTCCATTCAGCTTTTCAACTTTCCTTACAGGTCCTATTTTTCATCACTGCTCTGGTATTCGCAGTGGATGGGATTTTCATTTACCGCTCCGCCTAACCTCAGCCTTCACTGATCTCAATTGTACATTGCGTAGATCATCTAATGATCCTAGTCATCCGATTCGTAGTAGATCATCACATGATCACTGGAGTAGGCTTGTAGCCGAATAAATAAGAAGCACCGAGATTGTGTGAGGCAAATGCAGAAAAGAAAGCAGTTAGTCAGCCGTGGCCCTTGCAGAGGCCCAGGTACTCCAGGGTCTTCTGAATGGGGCTGCCGGGAAGGCTGTCTTGGATGGGCGCAGTTCGCGGCAATGCTCCGGCAGTTGGCGCTTGCTTTGGCTTGGGCGCGAAGTCCGAGCTGGGTGGCATCACCTAGCAGAATGAGCTGGTATGGGTGGGGAGAAAGAGGGAAGGGAAGGCCAACGATTCCTGCGAGGTCGAGGCCGTCCTGTAAGTTGGCGAAGACGTTGCGGAGGCCGTGGAGTATCCCGTTCGTCACCGCGTCCTCTGTTGGAAGCTCCTCCGCTGTTTTTGCTGAGCCATCTTTCTATAGGACATGATCTTTTTTGGCATGGAGGAGGGGTTGGGGAGGAGTTTGGAGAGGCAACGCTAAAGTCTGCGTTATAGTAATCGATGTAATCCTGGATGGATTCGTCCTCCTTCATCCCCGGTTGAGGGGTGCTGCTGGTGCTGGAAGAAAGGAGCCAGTCGGGCAGCTCAGGCCCTACCTACAGTTCAACCAAGCACACATTTACAATCCATTCATCCAGTCCAGGGATAAAATTGAAACCGTTTGTGATTGTGGAGGTCGGTCAAGTTCTGGACGAAGCCAGGCGGCTTTGACGCTGGTGGCGATCTCGATGGAGGGCTGCTCCTTGGCGGGCGGCATCTGTGGGCCGATGGAGGGAGAGTTGGCCGACTTTTCACTCTACAACTCCCCTACTTTTGAGGTAAATGCATGGTAGCAGGATGGAGGGTAAGGAACGAGGTCGGGGAGATGGAAAGCAGGCTTGAGACGCTGCGGTGCGCGGCCCCAGCGCCCGTCCACCACGTCGAAGCGGGAGGGGGCGAATCGATCACTCACGCTGCGGGTGAAGCGGAGTCGTGGCCGCCGTCTCCCCATCCCCTGCGTCTCCTCATAGGGACACAGCTCTAGCCACCAGCGGCGGTCACTGCAAAGCCCTAGGAGGTAGGACTGCTGCAGTCGAGGGTATCCTGCTGTGGACAGACCCGGAGGAGGGATCCCAGGCGGACTGCCAGCGACGGATGAGCCCGTCATAGGCTGGGAAGTAAAACGAGGCTTTCAGCTGGCCCAGAAACTGGCTCTGCTTGCAGAGCTTCCCATCCACCCTTATGTTGGGTGAAGAGCAGCATAGTAGGCTCCATCTAGGATAGATCATTGCTCAATGGTGACTAACAGGAGAAAAAGAAAAAGACGTTTGATGGTAGGAGTCGGTGAGAATGGAGACTCCGCTAGTGTACTCACTCGCGTTGCAAGCTAGGTAGAGGTCTCCACTTGCTGTGGACCGCGGGGGACTTTTGTGACATTGCTCATCCTAGACCAAGATCAATTCAGAAGCAGCAAAGCAAAAAACAAGCCTCACCTCAACGTGCCCTCTCAAAGGAGAACAGCCAAAGGTGTAGATTCGGCGGCCTCCTTCATAAGAACTGCGCACTTCGGACAGGTGAAAGCCATCAGGGCAGTCGAAGTTCAGTCGCCCCAGACCGGAGACGAGATCGAAGAGGAAAAGCAAAGCCCAGGCGAACAGATGCTCCTTTGACAGCGGCATTGGAGCAAGGGAGAAGAGGTAGTTGAAAGTGGAGTTGAGTTGAGGAGTGAAATGGAAATGAGGCGTGGGGTCAGGGGCGGGCAGTGAAAGCGGGTGGCATTGCGGAAGCGAGCCGCCACTTTGCCGCCAGGTATGGACGGATGACTGGAGTAGAAAGGGCTGAGAATGGGTGCTGGGGAGGGGAAGTGGAGGGGGGATGGGAGGGACGTGCATAGTAGGTCAGCGACGCCGCTGACCCGTCCTCAACTCTCTTTTCCTCCCTCACTCCGCCATTGCACGCCTCCCCCACCTACTCAGTGGCCGATTCACTTCCTGCCCAACCGCCCACGGGCCCCCATTCTATCTCCTCATGCATTCACGCAACAATCCATGTCCTTGCGCATTAGGCTGACTCCCGTAACGGCCTGTCTATCCGTTGCTTTGTCAAACTTGCGCAAACTTTGATTTTTACCTAAAAACTGAAACGCTAAGATATTCTGAGAGTCGAGAAATTTTATAAACACATGTGAGTCGCTTCATAATGTTTTGCCAGAAAATTCCTTGCAAAAAATGATTTCATATACTCTTTTTCATCGATATTTTTTCAGTGTACGCCTATGAAGAATTTGCATGAATAATTTCTTAATTGGTTGCTGCATGCCTGTTCAAAGGGCAAATTTTGAGTGTCTTTTTCATAGATATGTTCAAATTGAAGCTATCATACAGCATTGAAAATCATACGATTGGCGTTCAAAAGAAAATAAATAAAAAATAAATTACATCACACTCTGAAATCAACGTGAATGGTTGCGGCTAAAGACTTTGTTTTGGCTAGCCTACACAGCCTTTGTTGTGGCCATTTTTCCCGCCTGAAAACATAGCCTACACAGCCTTTGTTGTGGCGATTCTTCCCGCCTGAAATCATTCTACGTCCGCTAGGCCCGTTCTTCACTTTCCTTCTTTCTCCCGCCTTTTCCTCCCGCATCATGATGCAAGTGATCATGAGTTTTTGCATAAATCTACAGATAATGTGAAGGATGCGGGAGATTTGTTTCCACGCTCCTTCAACGCCTTTCATCACTTTCACAATACCTTGACTACAACCTGCGAGATGATGAGGAAGAGGAAGGGGCCTCAGTCTTTGTAAGCTCTCCTCCTCCTGCCTACCGCTTTGGCCATTTCTCTAACTCTTTCTCCTCTGAGCAGTTCCTCATGCCCGTCACCGACCACTGGCTGATGGCCCGGAATGTGGAGGGTGAGGAGTTCGCCCTAGAAGTGGCGGACTCATCTCCCGGGAGCTCCTCAAACTCCAAGGCTCATCCGCCAGGTTTTCGCCGACTATCTTCAACTCTCCACCTTCCACCCTCCTCTTCTCAGGCTGCTCTGTGCATCCTGCGGGTCCGTCAGGACCACGACTTCCAGGGCTAGGCAGTCAAGATTCGCCGTATCTCCAGCCCACACCAGGAGCAGGGAAACAAGGCCTGCGGTTTGAGCCCTTTCAATCAGCTTCAAAATGATGTGAAACTGGGAAGCAATTGGAGGGTATTTCGCTATGCTCTACGCCTTTGCCGCCGCCTTGAAGGTGTACTGGACAGTGCTCCAGAAGCCGAGGTCCATGGGAGGCCTGGAATTCGAGGCCAGCATGAAACGGGCTACGTACAAGGCCGCCGTGGACGCCGACTTCAGGCCTGCTCTAGCATTGGTTTCTTAAACTCCGTGCATCAATGGCCAGTAATGAGGGCCGGCCATTTTGAGCTGGAAAGGATGGGTGCGGCAAGAGAGGAGCTGCGAGCTCCTGGGTCTCAGCCCCCGCCATCAAATTCACCGCCCACTTCGCCTAGGCCCGCCTCGCCGCCCTCCCGGCCACAGTCATCGACTCCTCCGAAACGCCAGCCTCCAGCCAAGAACTCCTGGGCTCCCAACGCCAAATACCTCAAGGCCAGCGCCCCAGCAAGCCCTAGACCGCCCTCGACTCCATCAGCAACTCCTCCTTTCGCTCCAGCCCAGCCAGTTAAGATTCGCCGCTTCAACAGCCCACACTACGCTTGTGGTTTCATCCCTTCAATCAGCATCAAAATGATGCAAAACTGGGAAACAATTGGAGGCTATTTCGCCATGCTTTTTCGCTGCTTAGCAACGGGGATTTATGAGCTGAGGAGCAAAGGAATTTACTGAAGGATTTCCCGGAGCTGGGCATTCAAAGACGGGAGAGGATTTGGCGGAATTCATCTCTCAATCAGTTAACCTGTCCTTCCCGCAACTCATCGAGACTGAAGTACAAACTAACTTCTATCAAATTTCAATCTTTGCATAAATCTGTTTGTATCCAAAGGCCCACGACCACGTGTCCTCAGGACCACGACTTCCAGGGCCAGCCAGTCAAGATTCGCCGCATCAGCAGCCCACGCCAGGAGCAGGGACAAAACGCTTGTGGTTTCATCCCCTTCAATCAGCTTCAAAACTATGCAAAACAAGGAAACAATTGGAGGCTATTACGCCATGCTGTATGCGTTTGCTGCGTCTTGAACATGACCTGGGCAGGACTCCAGAAGCCGACGTCAGTGGAAGGCCATGAATTCGAGCTCAGCATCAAAAGGCCACTTACAAACCGCGGTTGATGCAAACTTTAGAACAGCTCCAGGATTGGTTTATCTTAAGAAATTAAACATTTGCTGCATCTGTGGCCAGGGTTGCCGCACGGAATAAAATCTGGCCTCCAAAATTTATAGAATAAAATCGGAATAAAATATTTTGCTAACAGAATATATTCTGTAATGAGATTCCAGATTCTGACAACGATTCTGAGAGGCCAGGTGATACCTGGGCCAGGTAATACCTGGCCCAGACAATGCCTGGCCCAGACAATGCCTGGCCCAGGTAATGCCTGGCCCAGGTAATGCCTGGCCCAGGTAATGCCTAGCCCAGGTAATGCCTGGCCAAGGTAATGCCCAATCATTTCTACCCCATTTCTATCATTTCCTGATACCCATATTTCCTGATTTGGGGTCTGGGAGTTTTTAGGGATATAAAACAAGGTATTCTCGGCTATCGCCAAGATGCGCGGCCTTTTTCCAAGTAATAAGCTCAGGCTACGTTGCTAAATTTTGAAAGTGCTATGCCTTCTAATCCAAGAATACGATTGACCATGAAAACCAGTGAATTTATGCTTGTTCAAATTGTTTTAATTTTTGCTTGATCAAATTTTTGGAAACATCAGGAATTTAGGTTATTAATAAATCAACAAATAACAAATATTTCGCCAATTCCTTTTTACAGCTTCACCTAGACACCCAGATGGATCTTCTTGCCACACTTCAGCAATATTTATTGAAAAACCATGAATTTATGCTTGTTCAAATTCTTGCAACATCAAGATTTTTGGTGTTTTGGCCATACATCAAAATAAAATAAATATTCTTTGTCAACATTTTTAACAGCTTCAAGATACCGCCTTAACACACGTACCTGCCAAAATTGAGCTGATTTTAGTAAAAAACCAGGGACTTATGGATGTTCAAATTTTTGAAACATCAAGATTTAGGGTTTTTCGCTATAAATCAAGAAATAATAAAATTTTTCAAAAAGCCCTTTTCTCAACTTCAAGATATCACCATGGCAGACGTACATGCCAAAATTCAACTGATTTCATTAAAAAACCATGGATTTATGGATGTTCAAATTTTTGAAACATCAAGATTTTAGGTTTTTGGTCATAAATCGGTAAATAATGAATATTTCGGGAATTCCTTTTGCCAGCTTCAAGAAATCACCACGACGGACGTATCTGCCAAAAATCAGCTTATTTCATTGAAAACCCAGCGATTTATGATTTTTGGTGCTTTGAAACATCAAAAATTTGGGTTTTGGGCGAAAAACGCAAAATTACGTAAGCGCAAAAAATGGCCTGGAGATACCACCCAGTCGGACCTTCATGCAAAAAATTAGCCAATTTCGTTGAAAAACCGCGGAGTACGGGCCCCGGAAAAACACATACATATATATATATGCGGACAGACGGACGCAAAAATGGGGTAACTGCTTAAGCTGGCCTTGGCCGCCCGCCGCTTCGGGCAGGGCGCCAAGCTCCTCCGGCCTCCGGGCACGGCGTGCTACGGCCCCTACGC
>JASANA010001005.1:0-14288 GCA_030248095.1 Ptycholaimellus sp. GST1_10
ATGGTATTTATTACTTCGTTCAGTTACATATACTCATATATCCAGTATATGAATGCTTTACAAATTGACTAAATGAGTGATTGACTTAATCTTTTCCTTGACGAAAACACTGGCGCTGATTCCCGGTTTGTCTCGTAGCTTGCAATAGTTCTCAGCATAAATTGGATCCAATTGCTGAAACTTTGGCCAAAAAGAGGAAAAATGACGTTGACGGAAGGAAAAAGAAAGGCGAAGCAGCTAAAGCCAGGCATTCCGAGGGCAGAGGTTGATACTTTTAGTGCAGGAGCAGGAGGCGTCGTAAGTGGAGGAGCAGTGGCGGCAGAAGGGCTTCTCTATCCGATCCTTTCCGCAAGCACCTGAACCTAGGCATCTCATTCACGCTCCTTTATAACCCTTCCAATTAGTTTTCCACTCGGCCCAGAAAATATATATCGCATTCGTTGCAGTAGAACCCTGTATCACCCGGCATACACATGTCGCACTTATTGCATGTGGCTCCCCAGTCTGGGAAACGTTGAGCTCTCAGAACGACAAAGTGGAAAAATCTGAACGGACTGGTCTGTCGCCAGTGATGGACGCCAACGTTGTCGATATCCCATTCCAGCCACTTCTTCATCATACCCTTAAAAACTCAGTCGAATATTTGTGTTTAATGCCCTCAATCAGAAGCATGGACCACTTAGCAAACTATGAAAGTTTATAATTCTATAAATAAATTAAAAACAAACACTTCTAAATTTAGCACCTCATATAGTAGCAGTAGAACGAATGGGATCCAGGTGATCCTTGATGGCGAAAATGTCGATGGGTTGGAAGCGGAGGCACTTGGGCAGCAGGGCAGTGACGAGAGTAGCCCATGTGATGTTTGCTGGCCATCTTCAGCAGGTCAAGCAATTCCGCCTCACCTGCTTTCAGATCTGCAGCAACATTTTTTGACGTTCACCAGATGATAAAACATGCCATTAGAATTAGAGAGTCTGTAAGTATTTCATGCAAAATTGATGTATTGCTTTAAAAAATCTGTCGTAACTGCCTCATGCCAGAAAGTCTAACCAGAGAATTCACCACAAGCACTAGAAATTATTGTCTTCCTAAAATCTCAACGACTTAGAGTGACTTACTCGTTAGCTGTTGGATTAGGGAAATCCTGGCAAAGCTTCTTCACCGCTTTCATGTCCCACTCTCGAGCCAGGGCTCACAGGACTTCCACCTCCTCCTTCTTCACTGCTCCCAGCACCGGGGTGGGCACGAGCAAATATAGCAGCTCCACCACATCCCCCAGCCTCGAATCCACTATTACCATTTCTCCAACTCTCTGCTCCGTCTCTTCTGTCAACTTTTTGCCCGGAAGGTCAATGTTATCTTCCTGAGCTTCGAGCCAATTGGGCCCTTCGCTTAGCATGGGGGGGTAACATCTGTACTGTGCAGGAGCAGAGTCTCCTGCATCCGGAGAAATGAGGCTATGAAAATGAATTTCGATAGCGAGAAAAGGGTTGGTGGACTTAGATCCTGCGCCCTTTGACAGTTAGCGAGACGCTGAACAGGCTCCGATTGCTCCAGAAATTCTGATGGCACCTCCATCCCGTCCATTTTCTAGTCCGTAGCGTGGGGCAGAATCAGGAAGTTTTGGGGGCTTCTGCAGTGCTCAGCCCTTGCCTGAACGCGCAAAGAAGAGGGATGTACGGAATGTAAATTTCTTATGTTAAGAGTCATTCAATTCGTCATTTATTTTATTTTTTTGCTTATTTTTGGCTTATTGCGTGAGCCTAATCGGAATTGGCAATCTGCATTTTATGCGCCATAGAATGCGAGCAGAAAATATAATACAAACATATGAGTTGTTTTGAATATTGAATGTCGTAGAGAACTCAAGTTTAAGTATGGGCAAAAAAAGATGTGTTCATTCTTTTGTTTTGTTCGTCTTCCAGGAACTGAAACTGGGAACCGAGTTTGAGGGCAAACTTTGGGCACCAGCCCAATTTGAGGACAAACGGTTAAGTGTATTTGAAAACATAAAAGACCAAAGTGAGCAAGTATGCCTTTATTTTTCATTGTGAATATCTCATTGGCATAATAACCATTTGGATTGAAATCAATTGATTGGGTTGTTTGAAGAGGTCCCATTGTCCCAAATTTATCCTTTTGGAAAAGAGTGCTCTGTGGTTAATGCCTCACCCCCGCCTTTGGCCTAATCCCCAGTTGAACTGCTTTAAGCGGCCATATTCAATGGATTAACCGAACCAAAATGATCTATCGTATTTAACTCCTTATTCACTTCGTTTTACCGGGATTTTTCCGTACTGATGATCAAACGGTTCTGGGTTAGTATGTATTCATTGAGCGCGCGTGCCCTGGCTCATACCGTTACCCTTATACGATCCTTTCTCGACCCTCTGTCAGTTGCATGACCTAACATAGACACTATTTCTAACCCTTGAAAATTCTTTGAATAATCATTTTTCTTATTTTTACCTTTTAATTGGATATTCAGAGACGTTTTGTGAGAGAGCCATGAACATAACTCATGAAAATGAATATAATTCCATCAATCTGATATAGAACACTAATGCATGGAATATGAAAACGAATTTAATCAATGATGGAAAAAAATCGTACAGCTCAGTAGAATGCCAAGTGGAGTGGAGAAACTGAGGCCGGCGCTGCCCAGAACACGTAAACGTTGTGCGGAATTTTGGGGGGCCCCAACCTACCCATGGATTCGCAACATCAGCGCCAGCATGGACGGCCAGAATCTCTATCTCACCATTCAAGATCTTACTTCACGTGAGCCTCAATTTTTAATTTCTTCTGACTATTGTCGCAGGGTTTTGGTTGAACATCTATAGTATATTTAGGCATTTTTAAAAGCGTTTACAATTTAAAAAATTTGGTACTTAGGTTTTTGCTAATTTTTTTTATTATTTCTTAGGTTTGTTTGAAATTTATCAGTGCTCCAACTCATCGTTAGAGATTTAATTTTTAAATGTAGGAGAAAATACAGTTAAACCAATAAAACAGCTTTAGTTTTTGAGATTAAAGCACTCACTTATTCTTGCTACTTCTTTTGAACGAAATAAATGGCTGTCAAAGGTGAGAAGAAAGGAAATTATTTTCAGTTGAAAGAGATGTCCCCTGGACGGGCTGCATGGAATTTGCGGACAATGCGGCAGCCACTGGTCGACGACGATTTTCACACGGCTGAGCGACCTGCTTTCCTGCAGACAATTACGCCGCTTGAACTTGAGAATACCATTGTAAAAAACCATCAACTGAGCATATTTTGCCAGCACTTTCAAAGCAGAAAAACAGGATTAGATTTAGTGACCTTGCTGCCCCCAAAATAACCAGGAAAATTAGCAGCTGAGGAAGCTAAATAAGCCCGTTTGCCCATAACTCTGCTTCATGATAGTAGGTTTAAGGTAAAATTGAGGGATAAAATTTAATTTTTCCAACAATAGAATTTGGCCACTTTATTGTTTCAATTAATAACAATCAACTGTTGTAAGAATCAGGAAAATGGCAGGAATACGGACGACGTGGAGGGGAATCATTGGGTGCGAGAAGTCTTCCAAACAGTGGCCATCGGAAAGGGAGGTCGGCTGGTCATCCCAGTCGTACACTGCCCAACTATCTGGCACGGAGCGCCTCCTCCCTTACCTCCCTCAATCATTGGGTGCGAGAAAGTCTCCCAAACAGTGGCCATCGGAAAGGGAGGTCGGCTGGTCATCCTGGCCAACTGTACACTGCCCAACTATCTGGGCAAACGGAGCGCCTTCTTCCTCACCTCCTTTAATCATTGGGTGCGAGAAGTCTTCCAAACAGTGGCCATCGGAAAGGGAGGTCGGCTGGTCATCCTGGCCAACTGTACACTGCCCAATTATCTGGGCAAACGGAGCGCCTTCTTCCTCACCTCCTTTAATCATTGGGTGCGAGAAGTCTTCCAAACAGTGGCCATCGGAAAGGGAGGTCGGCTGGTCATCCTGGCCAACTTGTACACTGCCCAACTATCTGGGCAAACGGAGCGCCTTCTTCCTCACCTCCTTTAATCATTGGGTGCGAGAAGTCTTCCAAACAGTGGCCATCGGAAAGGGAGGTCGGCTGGTCATCCTGGCCAACTGTACACTGCCCAACTATCTGGGCAAACGGAGCGCCTTCTTCCTCACCTCCTTTAATCATTGGGTGCGAGAGTCTTCCCAACAGTGGCCATCGGAAAGGGAGGTCGGCTGGTCATCCTGGCCAACTGTACACTGCCCAACTATCTGGGCAAACGGAGCGCCTTCTTCCTCACCTCCTTTAATCATTGGGTGCGAGAAGTCTTCCAAACAGTGGCCATCGGAAAGGGAGGTCGGCTGGTCATCCTGGCCAACTGTACACTGCCCAACTATCTGGGCACACGGTGCGCCTTCTTCCTCACCTCCTTTAATCATTGGGTGCGAGAAGTCTCCCAAACAGTGGCCATCGGAAAGGGAGGTCGGCTGGTCATCCTGGCCAACTGTACACTGCCCAACTATCTGGGCAAAAACGGGAGCGCCTTCTTCCTCACCTCCTTTAAACATTAGTTAGAGAAGTCTTGCAAACAGTGGCCATCGGAAAGGGGAGGCGGCTGGTCATCCTGGCCAACTGACACTGCCCAACTATCTGGGCAAACGGAGCGCCTTCTTCCTCACCTCCTTTAATCATTGGGTGCGAGAAGTCTTCCAAACAGTGGCCATCGGAAAAGGGAGGTGGGCTGGTCATCCTGGCCAGTTGTACATTGCCCAACTATCTGGGCGAACGGAGCGCCTTCTTCCTCACCTCCTTTATCATTGGGTGCGAGAAGTCTTCCAAACAGTGGCCATCGGAAGGAGGTCGGCTGGTCATCCTGGCCAACTGTACACTGCCCAACTATCGGCAAACGGAGCGCCTCTCTCCTCACCTCCTTTTCATTGGGTCGAAGATCTTCCAAACAGGTGGCCATCGGAAAGGGAGGTCGGCTGGTCATCCTGGCCAATTACACTGCCCAACTATCTGGGTAGTCCACCTCCTTTAATCGGGTGCGAGAAGTCTTCCAAACAGTGGCCATCGGGAAAGGGAGGCGGCTGGTCATCCTGGCCAACTTGTACACTGCCCAACTATCGGGGAAACGGAGCGCCTTCTTCCTCACCTCCTTTAATCATTGGGTGCGAGTAAGTCTTCCAAACAGTGGCCATCGGGAAAGGGGAGGCGGCTGGTCATCCTGGCCAACTGTACACTGCCCAACTATCTGGGCAAACGGAGCGCCTTCTTCCTCACATCCTTTAATCGGATTCGGGTGCGAGAAGTCTTCCAAACAGTGGCCATCGGAAAGGGAGGTCGGCTGGTTAATCTCCTGGCCAACTGTACACTGCCCAACCATCCTGCAAAACGAGCGCCTTCTTCCTCACCTCCTTTACCATTCGGGTGCGAGAAGTCTTCCAAACAGTGGCCATCGGAAAGGGAGGTCGGCTGGTCATCCTGGCCAACTTGCACACTGCCCAACTATCTGGGCAAACTGGAGCACCCTCTTCATCACCTCCTTTACCATGAGGTCATTTCATTTATCCACCTTTTTTAAAAACATGGATATGAGTCAAAACGAGTGCGAATCTCTGAGCATAGCAAATGGTGGTTCAATTTTAAATTCGCAGTTATTTTGATTAATAGCTCGGGCCATGTATGCTAAACGGAGGGTTGTTCAGTGATGAAAGACGAAAGACTCATGAGCACAGTCGAAGTCTGCTCCTTTCTAGACGAACAGGGCGGGCGCTCTTTTCCCGCTTCCTCGTTTGGCTTCAGCTTTACTGCTCCTGTCTGAAACATAGGGCCAAGACTGATGTAAACTGCTGAGCATAAAAAGGAAGGGCAGGGGTAAATGGTAACAGATCTAAAGCTCGAATAGCTTCCATCGCATTCATGCCCTCATGGAGGTGTATTTGTTATTATTAATTAGGTGGATGGACAGATCTTTCTCGATGATGCCCTCCAGCCCCTTGCCATGGCCCCCGCGCCTTCGGCCACGCAAAAAATTGTGCTGGGAATGAAACCTTTTCGCTTGGCCAAGTTACGACCATCAGATGTTTGGTCTCGATTACAGGGTTATCAGGGCAGGCGCAGTGGAAGAACAGTTGTCCTCTGTACCAGTGCATGGCTATGATGCTGCAACCAATGTGGATTTTTGACATGCAATTTTCGTTTCTGCTAAAAAAAATCACATAAATGATGTTTTTGTCTTTGTCAAAATTCCCCCTCTTCCACTGCCTACTGTAAATTTTATAAGTTAGGAACTTAAATTGCTAATCATTATTTGTTGAAAACACATCTAAATATGCAAACTGTTTTCTTTCATGGTATTTTCACTAATGGTGGGGAGTTTTCACCTACTCACCTACGTCTCTGGTCGGAGTGTGCCCTGTGAGGGTGAGCACCTATGCTCGTCTGTTAAGTAGGTGTATATCTCTGAATTTATCATCAAAGAAGGCAATTGAAAATTCTGCTCACCAAACAGCTGGAATGGATATTTGGATGGAGGTCTTGCTCATGCAAGAGACGGAAAATCTGGTGACGCGGCAGTTTGAGAGCTGGTCAGCTCTGGAGAGGAGAAACAGGTCATCCAAGCCGTCCCAGACAGCCTTGCAAGGAGGACTGATATTTGGGTATCCATTCTCCGCTTGCGCCACTAGTCGCATCTGCTTTTCACAGCATCCCATCTGCAAAGAGCTTGATTGACGGTTCAACTGCTGTGCTCATGAGTCTTTCGTCTTTCATCACTGAACAACCCTCCGTTTACGCATACATGGCCCGAGCTCTGATCAAAATAGGCTGCGATTAAAATTGAACCACCATTTGCTATGCTCAGAGATTCGCACTCGTTTTGACTCATATCCATGTTTTTAAAAAAGGTGGATAAATGAAATGACCTCATGATTAAAGGAGGTGATGAAGAGGGTGCTCCGTTTGCCCAGATAGTTGGGCAGTGTGCAGTTGGCCAGGATGACCAGCCGACCTCCCTTTCCGATGGCCACTGTTTGGAAGACTTCTCGCACCCAATGATTAAAGGAGGTGAGGAAGAAGGCGCTCCGTTTGCCCAGATAGTTGGGCAGTGTACAGTTGGCCAGGATGACCAGCCGACCTCCCTTTCCGATGGCCACTGTTTGGAAGACTTCTCGCACCCAATGATTAAAGGATGTGAGGAAGAAGGCGCTCCGTTTGCCCAGATAGTTGGGCAGTGTACAGTTGGCCAGGATGACCAGCCGACCTCCCTTTCCGATGGCCACTGTTTGGAAGACTTCTCGCACCCAATGATTAAAGGAGGTGAGGAAGAAGGCGCTCGTTTGCCCAGATAGTTGGGCAGTGTACAGTTGGCCAGGATGACCAGCCGACCTCCCTTTCCGATGGCCACTGTTTGGAAGACTTCTCGCACCCAATGATTAAAGGAGGTGAGGAAGAAGGCGCTCCGTTTGCCCAGATAGTTGGGCAGTGTACAGTTGGCCAGGATGACCAGCCGACCTCCCTTTCCGATGGCCACTGTTTGGAAGACTTCTCGCACCCAATGATTAAAGGAGGTGAGGAAGAAGGCGCTCCGTTTGCCCAGATAGTTGGGCAGTGTACAGTTGGCCAGGATGACCAGCCGACCTCCCTTTCCGATGGCCACTGTTTGGAAGACTTCTCGCACCCAATGATTAAAGGAGGTGAGGAAGAAGGCGCTCCGTTTGCCCAGATAGTTGGGCAGTGTACAGTTGGCCAGGATGACCAGCCGACCTCCCTTTCCGATGGCCACTGTTTGGAAGACTTCTCGCACCCAATGATTAAAGGAGGTGAGGAAGAAGGCGCTCCGTTTGCCCAGATAGTTGGGCAGTGTACAGTTGGCCAGGATGACCAGCCGACCTCCCTTTCCGATGGCCACTGTTTGGAAGACTTCTCGCACCCAATGATTAAAGGAGGTGAGGAAGAAGGCGCTCCGTTTGCCCAGATAGTTGGGCAGTGTACAGTTGGCCAGGATGACCAGCCGACCTCCCTTTCCGATGGCCACTGTTTGGAAGACTTCTCGCACCCAATGATTAAAGGAGGTGAGGAAGAAGGCGCTCCGTTTGCCCAGATAGTTGGGCAGTGTACAGTTGGCCAGGATGACCAGCCGACCTCCCTTTCCGATGGCCACTGTTTGGAAGACTTCTCGCACCCAATGATTAAAGGAGGTGAGGAAGAAGGCGCTCCGTTTGCCCAGATAGTTGGGCAGTGTACAGTTGGCCAGGATGACCAGCCGACCTCCCTTTCCGATGGCCACTGTTTGGAAGACTTCTCGCACCCAATGATTAAAGGAGGTGAGGAAGAAGGCGCTCCGTTTGCCCAGATAGTTGGGCAGTGTACAGTTGGCCAGGATGACCAGCCGACCTCCCTTTCCGATGGCCACTGTTTGGAAGACTTCTCGCACCCAATGATTAAAGGAGGTGAGGAAGAAGGCGCTCCGTTTGCCCAGATAGTTGGGCAGTGTACAGTTGGCCAGGATGACCAGCCGACCTCCCTTTCCGATGGCCACTGTTTGGAAGACTTCTCGCACCCAATGATTAAAGGAGGTGAGGAAGAAGGCGCTCCGTTTGCCCAGATAGTTGGGCAGTGTACAGTTGGCCAGGATGACCAGCCGACCTCCCTTTCCGATGGCCACTGTTTGGAAGACTTCTCGCACCCAATGATTAAAGGAGGTGAGGAAGAAGGCGCTCCGTTTGCCCAGATAGTTGGGCAGTGTACAGTTGGCCAGGATGACCAGCCGACCTCCCTTTCCGATGGCCACTGTTTGGAAGACTTCTCGCACCCAATGATTAAAGGAGGTGAGGAAGAAGGCGCTCCGTTTGCCCAGATAGTTGGGCAGTGTACAGTTGGCCAGGATGACCAGCCGACCTCCCTTTCCGATGGCCACTGTTTGGAAGACTTCTCGCACCCAATGATTCCCCTCCACGTCGTCCGTATTCCTGCCATTTTCCTGATTCTTACAACAGTTGATTGTTATTAATTGAAACAATAAAGTGGCCAAATTTTATTGTTGGAAAAATTAAATTTTATCCCTCAATTTTACCTTAAACCTACTATCATAGAAGCAGAGTTATGGGCAAACGGGCTTATTTAGCTTCCTCAGCTGCTAATTTTCCTGGTTATTTTGGGGGCAGCAAGGTCACTAAATCTAATCCTGTTTTTCTGCTTTGAAAGTGCTGGCAAAATATGCTCAGTTGATGGTTTTTTACAACGGTATTCTCAAGTTCAAGCGGCGTAATTGTCTGCAGGAAAGCAGGTAACCCACTAGTGCGGAAATCGTAGTCGACCAGTGGCTGCCGCATTGTCCGCAAATTCCAGTAGCCCGTCCACAAGACATCTCTTTCAACTGAAAATAATTTCCTTTCTTCTCACCTTGACAGCCATTTATTTCGTTCAAAAGAAGTAGCAAGAATAAGTGAGTGCTTTAATCTCAAAAACTAAAGCTGTTTTATTGGTTTTAGTATGTTCTCCTACATTTAAAAATTAAATCTCTAACAATAATTCGAGCACTGATAAATTTCAAACAAACCTAAGAAATAATAAAAAAAATTAGCAAAAACCTAAGTACCAAATTTTTTAAATTGTAAACGCTTTTAAAAATGCCTAAATACTATAGATGTTCAACCAAAACCCTGCGACAATAGTCAGAAGAAATTAAAAATTGAGGCTCACGTGAAGTAAGATCTTGAATGGTGAGATAGAGATTCTGGCCGTCCATGCTGGCGCTGATGTTGCGAATCCATGGGTAGGTTGGGGCCCCCCAAAATTCCGCACAACGTTTACGTGTTCTGGGCAGCGCCGGCCTCAGTTTCTCCACTCCACTTGGCATTCTACTGAGCTGTACGATTTTTTTCCATCATTGATTAAATTCGTTTTCATATTCCATGCATTAGTGTTCTATATCAGATTGATGGAATTATATTCATTTTCATGAGTTATGTTCATGGCTCTCTCACAAAACGTCTCTGAATATCCAATTAAAAGGTAAAAATAAGAAAAATGATTATTCAAAGAATTTTCAAGGGTTAGAAATAGTGTCTATGTTAGGTCATGCAACTGACAGAGGGTGCAAAAGGATGGTATAGGGCTAGGGTATGAGCCAGGGCACGCGCGCTCAATGAATACATACTAACCCAGAACCGTTTGATCATCAGTACGGAAAAATACGGTAAAACGAAGTGAATAAGGTACCTCGATTGATTGGTTTGATTTGGCTAATCCATTTAATATGGCCACTTAAAGCGGTTGACCTGTGGATTCGGCCAAAGGCCGCAATTAACCATTAACCACAGAGCCCTCTTTTCCAAAAGGATAAATTTGGGACAATCGACCTATTCAAACAACCCAATCAATTGATTTCAATTTAAATGGTTGTTGTGCCAATGAGACTGTCACCATGAAAAATAGAGGCATTGCTCACTTTGGTCTTTTATGTTTTCAAATACACTTAACCGTTTGTCCTCAAATTGGGCTGGTGCCCAAAGTTTGCCCTCAAACTTGGTTCCCAGTTTCAGTTGCTGGAAGACGAACAAAACAAAAGAATGAACACATCTTTTTTTGCCCATACTTAAACTTGAGTTCTTACGACATTCAATATTCAAAACAACTCATATGTTTGTATTATATTTTCTGCTCGCATTCTATGGCGCATAAAATGCAGATTGCCAATTCAGATTGGGCGCACGCAATCAGCCAAAAATAAGCAAAAAAATAAAATAAATGACGAATTGAATGACTCTTGACGTCAGAAATTTACATTCCATACATCCCTCTTCTTTGCGCGTTCAGGCAGGGGCTGAGCATTGCAAAAGCCCCCAAAACTTCCTGATTCTGCCCCACGCTTCGGACTAGAAAATGGACGGGATGGAGGTGCCGTCAGAATTTCTGGAGCAATCGGAGCTGTTCAGCGTCTCACTAACTGTCGAAGGGCGCAAGATCTGGGTCCCCAAGGTTTTTCTAGCTATCGAAACTCATTTTCATAGCCTCATTTATCCGGATGCAGGAGACTCTGCTCCTGCACAGTACAGTGTTCCGCCCCATGCTCAGCGAAGGGGCCAATTGGCGCGAAGCTCAGGAAGCTAACATTGACCTTCCGGGCAAAAAGTTGACCAAAGAGACGGAGCCAAGAGTTGGAGAAGTGGTAATAGTGGATTTGAGGCTGGGGGATGTGGTGGAGCTGCTGTCTCTGCTAGTGCCGACGCCGGTGCTGGGAGCGGTGAAGAAGGAGAAGGTGGAAGTCCTGTGGGCCCTGGCTGAAGAGTGGGACATGAAAGCGGTGAAGAAGCTTTGCCAGGATTTCCTCATCCAACAGCTCGCGAGTAAGTCACTCTAAGTCGTTGAGATTTTCGGAAGACAATAATTTCTAGTGCTGGTGGTGAGTTCTCTGGTCAGACTTTGTGGCATAAGGCAGTTACGACAGATTTTTTAAAGCAATACATCAATTTTGCATGAAATCTTACAGACTCTCTAATTCTAATGGCATGTTTTATCATCTGGTGAACATCAAAAAATGTTGCTGCAGATCTGAAAGCAGGTGAGGCGGAATTGCTTGACCTGCTGAAGATGGCCAGCAAACATCACATGGGCTCTCTCATCACTGCCCTGCTGCCCAAGTGCCTCCACTTCAGACCCATCGACATTTTCGCCATCAAGGATCACCTGGATCCCATCGTTCTACTGCTACTATATGAGGTGTTAAATTTAGAAGTGTTTGTTTTTAAATTATTTATAGAATTATAAACTTTCATAGTTTGCTAAGTCGCACATACTTCTGATTGAAGACATAAAACACAAATATTCGACTGAGTTTTTAAGGGTATGATGAAGAAGTGGCTGGAATGGGATATCGACAACGTTGGCGTCCATCACTGGCGACAGACCAGTCCATCAGATTTTTCCACTTTGTCGTTCTGAGAGTAGACGTTTTCCAGACTGGGGAGCCACATGCAATAAGTGCGACATGTATATGCCGGGTGATACAGGGTTCTACTGCAACGAATGCGATATATATTTCTGCGCCCAATGCAAAAGTAATTGGAAGGGTTATAAAGGAGCGTGAATGAGATGCCTAGGTTCAGGTGCTTGCGGAAAGGATCGGATAGAGAAGCCCCTCTGCCGCCACTGCTCCTCCACTTACGACGCCTCCTGCTCCTGCACTGGAAGTCTCGACCTCTCCCCTCTCAATGCCTGGCTTTAGCTGCTTCGCCTTTCTTTCCTTCCGTCAACGTCATTTTTCCTCTTTTTGGCCAAAGTTTCAGCAATGGATCCAATTTATGCTGAGAACTATTGCAAGCTACGACAAACAAGAAATAAGCACCATATTAGTCAAGGAAAAGATTAAGTCAATAAGTCATTAGTCAATTTGTAAAGCATTTTTGACCGCGGAGCGGCCCGAAGGGCCGCTCCGCAGTCTATAGAGGTTACTAAACTTTTGTCCTCATATATATCCAGTATATGAATGCTAGGCCTTGTCTGTGACGAAGGCATGCCGCGCAGTCCCAAATCTGCATTTTCGGCATTTAAATAGTGCTTTTAGGGTAATTCGGGGCTGCCGAAACTCAATCAGAACTCCCCCAGGTTGCAAAATTTGTTTTTATACCTCGAAAATGGCAAATTTGTTCGATTTTAGGTCATTTTTCAGGCATTCAGAATCTGCGCAGTTTGCAACTGCACCTGGTGAGCTGCGATTTCATAAATTGTACAAGGATGGTTAGAAGACCACAGGAATCAGCATTCCACCGCGGGCATTCCTTCTATTGATGTCCCATGTGGACAGCCTGGTGTTACTTCCACTTGGCTGTAATTTAGCCTCTGGGTGGGTTCGGGGTTCCTTAAATACAGCGGCACCCATACAGCCCAACCATTCTTAACTTCCTAATTAACATTTTACTGCTTTTTTAATTTCACTGCTAAACCGCAACCGGCATAATATGTCATAAAAAAACCTAAACTGTGCTTTTTGATCTTTGCTTTAATCCGTTTTCCATGTTATTTTAGCAGAATTGGATCAAAGGGACATGTTGGATATGCTGGAATAAATCTGAAACATACAAAAAATAATAACTGATTGATTTCGATTGATTTATATAACACATAAGATCATTGAATAGCTAAAGGGAGCACTCTTTAAAAAGGTCTGCACTCATGATGGAAGAGAAAGCATCCCTAAATGCAAATCAATAGAAAAACTAAAATAAATATCGGATAAAAAATAAAAAAACTAATTAGATGGAATAAAATGCAGACAAAGTTAACAAAAGAAAAAGATAGAACCTAGCAAAAATACAAAGAAAACCTAAGCTTATGCTTATGAGTGCAAAAAAAGGAAAATGTATACATAATTTCTGAACATATATAAATACCATCAATGAATAAACCACTCTAAATACGAATTGCTAATAACTTATTTGCACATTTGACGAATCTAGAAGAATGCGAAGCTAGATTGTGAAGATTTTTTCAATTGCTGAATATTGGAAGGGTCAGCAGTTGAATCCAGCTGAATTTCATGCATAAGGCTTCAGTGACTGCAGTTTTCTGTGCAAAGTATTGATTTCGCAAAAAAAATCAAATCAAATCATCAATTTAATCAAAATTAATTTGCTTTGGGGATTTAATAGATTAATTGTAATCATTTCAGTTATTTTTTAATTGCATAGATTTAATTCTTTATAATCAACCATTGCAAACATAGATTAGCTGGAAAAGGGATATAAACATGAATGAGTTGAATGAGTTTAATAAATGTGAGTTAAAATTTACTTAATTTTTGAAAACATTTTAAAAGCTGCTCAAACCGATTGCATTTGTAAAAAATTAAAAATCTAAATAAACAATGAACGATAATTTAGTAAGCTTAAAATTACAAATAGATTATTGAACCTATCAAATTACAATGAAATGGCGTAAGCAGATTGCAATTGGACCACAGGCTACCACTTGAGAATTCCAAAAAGATTTAAAAAAAAATCTTACTTAAATCAGTCTTAGCAACTACTGAAAATTAATATATATGGTACCATCGGCAGGCCAAATGTGGGACTCTTTTCTCCAAATTTTGCAATTGCCTCGAGCAAAAAGTCAAGGAAATATATCTACTACTAGTGGAATCTGCTGCTTGGACAGTTGCATTTTGTTTTTGGCGCGCAGTTCAGTGTCTCTTTCCATGCGCGCCCAAAAACAAAATGCAGATGACGCAGCAGATTCCACTTCCATAATATAAATGCTGAGACGTGTCTGTCCACCAGACATTCGGCGCAGGCCCACTG